>WOGN01009768.1:0-10682 GCA_015342105.1 Leptinotarsa texana | reverse complement strand
AGGATGGAACGAGTATCATAGCGATTCAAGCATGGAACTCAACCCCCTTAGACCAATCAGGGCGCTCCATATTGTCACGTGACCCAGACGTATTCACCACCCTAGCGCCACCTATGAGTCACTACCTGAACTATCTATTGGTTGAAGAAGGACACTGTAAACACAGAACAGAATTACTGGTAGCTGTCAAATGTTGATTCAAGCGGTAAAGGCGGTCTTCAATGAGTGATTTTTGTTCAATTTTCGAACACATTGTAGTCCAATGACTATTGGACTGAGGTATGTTATTTTGACAGTTATACCTACCAGAATTCATTAGCAACGGTCAGACCAATGGGGTCCAATGACTATTGAACTATTTCCGTCTGACTGTTGCTGAAGGATTCTGGTATAGCTGTCAAAATAACATTCCCCATTGACGTAAGTGCTCTGAGGATACTGGCAGCTATTCAGAATATATAAACGTAGTAGTTCATACACCCCCACATACTGACATAATCATGGTTTCAACGCAGACACAATCCAGAAGTACTCTGAAAACAAAGCCTCAAATTAACTTACAGATTATTTTTCATGATGATCTCCTACCACCTAGTCTCGGCTTCATCTATCAATTTAGTATTTTGTTTATTTGACACAAATTTCAACCTGTAATATGTTGCTAAGGTCGCTAGATTCTGTATCCAGAAAAAAGACATGTCTGGAGACCCAAATATAACAAGCAACCTTCATAGTTAGGAATGTAGCAGGATAGTTAGGATTGTGTTCCTATTTTATAGAAAGTACCTCTACGTGAAGTGTTCGACTGAATTAGGCTTGATTCCACTGCACGGTAAACTACAAAACTGCACGGTAAACTACAGCTGTCAATCGTATCGATGTTCAATTCAGTACACCTCAACCATTATTTTTAGGAACTCTTTTAGGAACTCCAGTTTGATCTTCCTCTTAAAGATGATCACTTGGTGATTGAAACACGTGTCGAGGTGTTAAAATAACGGTGAAAATAATCAATAGCGATTCAAATCCAATAAAGAATGATAATTTTGCACAAGAAGAGCTGTCGAAGTGATTTATGGCATTTTTCAGTAGTGTTTGTGTACCTCCTCGCAAATCTGGCATTACGTAGGTTGAGATATTCAGGGTAGACCTTTTAAAAAATAATGCTTTTTATTATGGTGACTTTGAACGTGCATTTTTAGCGCGGTGAAAAATAATACAGAATACTTAAAGATATGTAAGTAGTCAAATATTCGGTGGAGTAGAAGATAATAAGGTCAGATTTAACTAAACTGACTTGTTAATATTGACATTTAATTTTACACTCAAAATTAAATCAGTTCAGTCTATTTGAAGAGGTAATTCAGGAATGTGATAATAAATACTTACTGGAGACTGACTCATAGGTTATCATTCACTCTTTTATTCAATACACCCCACCTTTTGATTCATTCAGAATATATTCAAACCGCAGTTTCACAAATTCGAGCAGACAAACAAACAAATATTTGCTTAAGGCGAGATAATCTCGACCAGTAGCGGATACAGACACGAATGTATCTAAGAACAACCTAGTTATAAGTACAAAATAACTCTATAGGATGTATTTTCTAAATACATACGTAATCATTAATTGGCAAAGGAATAATTTTTAATAGAGATTAGTTCCAGGGATAACACCGTCTTGGGTTTTTATTTCTCCATTTCCAAATAAGAAATTGAAAAAATGAAGGACTAGTAAATAAAATTTCACAAAAAAAATCACTTTTTTCTATTCAGTTTGTGCAACGAATACGAATGGTATCTTTGACCAACTGCCGTAACTGAGAAGTGAAGAAAATTTGATAAATTATATTTTTAAAGGTACATAGAGCCTGAGAGCATTATACAAACTTCCTAGAAATAAGAAACCTCTTGATTGATATTGTGAGAATAGGGAACTTTCATAAAAATTCAATCACGAAAATTACATTGAGAACCAAGAGGTATCATTGTAATAAAGCCTTTATGACCAAAAAAACTAATTGTTAAATGTTATTCGTTCTATAGAAAAAATTATAGTTTACTAAAAATGCAAATTTCATCACGTGATCAAAAACGCCCAGCCATTGGATGTAACGTCATACTATATTTCACCAGTCGCCATTCCATTTATGTTGAACTGTTTACGTTTGCTGGTTCCAAGTTTCGCTTGTTTATTGTGATATTTTTTGCAAATCTGCGGTTTTTACTGTATTTAGATAATTTTACACAGTATTATTTACTATTAAGTTTGTAAATTCGAACAAACATGACCGACGACGGATTTACAAAAAGTCAATCCGATAATCTGCCAATTGTTGATCTGATTATGGTAGCAAAATTCATTTAAAAATTTTTCTCTTGGTGAAGTACGCTTGAAATAGACAAGTGAGTGTATGAATAATTTGGGTTGAATTGTGTCAGTTTGGTTAGTTTTGATTAGCTTTACAATTAATATTATTTATAATATTTAATTAATTTTCTAATTTTCCATTATTCCTAGTCTCAACGCAATTATCTCACAAATTAGATAGACAATAATATGTAAATAATAACATTGAAATGGTCTTTACATATGTAAAGAGCTTTGCTGTTTTGTGAAATATCATTTTTAATTCTTTCTGCATGCATTTAACCATTTTGTTCGATGATTACGATCATTTTCAGGTACTCTTATAAATATTTTATTGGTCGATTTAATGGAAGTATTTGTGCACAGAGGCACAATACAATATTTGTAATATTGTTTGTTTTCCATTGCCTTTCAAATTGAAAATCCTTGTCAGATTTATAAACTCAACACAACACAAATAAAACTGAATCAAGGTTAAACACAAGTTACGAAACTATACAAATCAATAAAATCAATCTATTAAAAAAAACAGGACTACATATCATTTTAAACAAAAGCGTTTCACTGCAGCTGCTCCAATATGTAGATTTAAACGGCAGTCACAGCCTGCGCCATATGCTTGCGCCCGAATTGATACAGTATGACGTCATGACAGTTCGCGCCTTTAAACGCTTGTTTGAATTGGTTTTTCAACGCAAGAAACTATTTATAATTTTTATAAAATGACTGTTGATATAGCACGACTCATAATTTGCAGTAGTTAATAGTTATCATAGCAGAACACATTTACGATGTAAAAAAATCTGCAAGTGCCCTATTGTGCTGAAAAATCTAAACACGTGAGTCATTTTTCACTTGAAGTTATGTAGTTAATTGGCGAATATTCATAAAAACATGCTTCGGGTTTCTTTAGTGAAAATAATTCAGGTTATTTTATTACTTTCGATGATTTATAATCTGTGATGATAATGTATCTATCCTATGGGAGCGTAGATCGTATGGGAGTGCAGATTAATTTCTTGAAAATTACGACGTTAAAACTCCAAACTACGAGATCAAAGTCGAAATTTCAAGATTCAAATTCAAATTTTTCTTTAGTATCCTTTATAACTGACTTATAATTTCCATAGATCAGGTTGCTTTTGATCTCACCATGTAATCAAACTTATAAAGAGCACTTCTCCTCACTAGGAAAAACCACGATCCCACGCTTCTTTCACAGAATCCTCCATTTTGCATTAAACCGCCTGTTGGCGGTTTGATTTTTCAAAAATTCTCCTCGAATCGAATTTTTCCTGTTTCAGTTCATTCAGAAACGCTGCAGTGTAATCTCTCATTATTCAGATACATAACTCGCTCACAGCAGATAATGAGCTTGCATTTCCACGCAGCGAGCAATAATAATAGTGAAATATTGTTCGGGAGCAGTGGGCTGTGACCGAGGACGGCATGACCTTGAGCGCGAATCGGTCAAGTGGGTGACGTCAACGGCGAGCTTGAAAATGCACCAGCACGCCTTCTACGATTCAAGTACCAAAGTACCCAACATAAATTGTTATTCTGCCGCGTTTATAATGCATTCGCTGCGTTTGAAAACAAAAAAGTAAATAGAATTCCTGCTTTTTATGTCTTCCCAGACTAATGGATAATTAATTATTGGTTGGGATTATTTTTTTACAGTGGTTGGAGGCCATCAGGCAGTTCGAGATAGAAAATAAAAACAAATGCTTGCTACCCATGAAGAACTTGATGAGGGTATTTCAAAACTTTCAGAATCAGCACCACTTGCGGTAAAATTTTATTATCAAATAATTGTCGAGAATTTGTCGTAAAAAGAAAATTATTATCGCGCTGATGGGTAGCTCTTCTAACTCAGTATTAAGTTAGCACAGTCATTCTAGTAAAATTTTTCATGAAACTCAAATCTTGAAGTTTCTGTTACCAATTTTTCTCGAATACCTGTCGTAAGACATTTTATACATAAAATGATAAATAATACTCATTTCTTCTTGAATATCTTGCATTATTATAATTATTTGCTCAATGTGACAACACCGCAATACGTAATTTCGATTTCCTTATACATTTTTTCAAAAGGTCGTGAACGAAAGAAAGCAGAATTGAGTTATAGTTTACCCCCCGTTGGGTTTGATAAAGACTTTTAGTAGTTTTACTTATTGTGAATAAAATGGTTCACAGAAATATTAAAATCGAATTGCTAATTAGAAAAATTTCTATATTATTCTATATTCTATTATTTTTTCTTGATATTGATTTTTGAAACGAAGGTACACTACAAATCGATTTTGGCTTTTTTCTCACGATCTTTTGAAAAAAATTATGAAGAAATCGAATATACGTTTTGCGGTGTTGCCACATGGACAAATTATGCTTAAAATTCAATCCATGGCACGAAAAATGCAATCATTTTTAAAGAAATACGTTTTAGGGATTTTTCGAAATGGAATTACTTATTCGACAATTTTCTCAAGAACAAAACACAACCACTACAGTAAAATCCTTAAGACGCCCTAAAAGCGGTGCCTTTGCGAAAGTAGCGATTCACGTTGGATTTGAACCGCTGGAAAGCAAATTCATTTGGAAAAACGTTATCAATAAGTGTATTCTACATAAACGCAGTTCTCCAAAAGAAAGAGTTCTTAAATGTTGAATTGAAGTTCGAGGTGTGCTGAGTTGAACCTTAAAACGATAAGCAGTCCGTCGTGTATTTCTAGTATATACCGCTCTTGGTGGAATCAAATGTGCCAAGTGACTTGAATACCTCCCGTGAAAGTATCTATAGAAGAGAGACAAATCTCCAACCTTTCTTCGATCTTCCAGGCTATCCAGGTTGCACGTGATGTTCGCGTCTCCAATCAGGCGGATGGCTTTTTCTGGATGGAATCCAGCAACTTCCATGGTATGTTTGGGGGCAGTGATCATTGGGTCCGAGAATCATGTGCATTGAGCAAGCGCAGTGAGCCAAGAATGACAGCCTTCTGCATCTGTACGGCTAAGATTTCTGCCTTAATGCGGCATTATTATTATTATTATTTTTTCACCGTAGTGTGCACTGATCAGGCCCTATCCCCGAAGCCCCGATACATTCGGGAGGGCGCGCCAGCATTATCAACCAATGACCACTCCCCACATATTATTATTATATGCAGAAATTATCCGACAACCCATAGTATCGAAGATTGGCCAGCAAACCTTCATGCCACACACGGTCAAAGGCCTTAGAAATATCTAATATAATTTGTGAAAAATCTATATCTAATGAAGAAAATGTAATGAGTTTTTATGTTCATCCGGAAGCTGTTAACATAGAAAAATCATTTTAACTTTGATTGTAATATTTAGAATGAATTAGAAAAATAAGTCAATGATAAACTCAAATGGTACCGGAAAACGTAAAAAGAAATTGAAAAATAGAAAATGTCATTGAATAGTTTCAAAGCTTTTAGTTGGCTCATTGTTTATAATTGTTTTTACAGCTCTACAAAACATTTCATTTGCCCAAAGTCTGATACACTTATATTCCCCATTAATATGAATGTACTATATTCCAAAAACTAATAATTATCGTTAACAATTGCTTCCAAATAAATCGAATATTAAAAAGAATATAAGCTTTTTTTTCACTGTCACCATGCTACGAATGTATCGGAGCTTCGTAGAAGAAAACTGAATCTGCCATACTCTTTGGGAAATGATAATAATGTCAGTTGGAAAATGTCTGAAAATATCTAATACTTGAAATTGTGTAGAATTTGTACAATAATCTTAATTTTTGTTCCATTTCAATTTCTCCAATGTAAGTAATCTTGGTTGTTGTTGAATAGATTCATCAACCTATAAAAACTGACAAAATGTATCTTTCCCTTACCCTGCTGTCGACCCCTAGGAAAGGCAACATTCAAAAGTCGAAACTTTTGCGAGTTAAGGATTAACGAAGTTTTACTACTACGTTGGTTGTGAAAACAGATTGAATTCACTAATTTGCAAAGATTAGGATTTAAAAATAAAACTTTCATCGAGATGCTCAAAAACATATTTGTTCATGATAATTTCAACGTTCATATCAATAAAAACAATTCTTATTGTAATACTTTCATGATACCAAAAAAATAATACATAAGCTTCTTCAAAATATTTTTCCTTCCGTATCTGAAAGATAAAAATATGTTGCAAAATACAGATCTAGTTTTCGGAGGGATATTTTCAGAAATCATTTTTATACAATATGCCCCACGGTATCGATATGCTGACATGTTATAATCATACTGTGTTGTCCCTTTCATTTCATAACTTTCATTTTTTACTTCGTTCATAGGGGTGCGATAGCTGGTTAACAGAAAAAACATATTTTAAACAGTCCATGACTCATAGTGGTTTTCCATAATGCCCCATAGGCATTATGGATTCTAGGTTTACTATAATTTATCTATTGAGCACCTAATTAGCACTTCAATTTCTCGCCCTCATACATTAAATAACGTACTATAAAAACTCGGTACATCAGTCATGATGATTTTCAGGTCCATGAGCCCATAGGTTGGTATACCTGTATGGTACGCCTGGATGGTTTACATATATGGGTTACCTTTATAGCATAAATAGGGTTAGCTCGCATCAGTTTCTAGTTTGAATCTTCCTCTTTGAAGATGATCACTTGCTGATCAAAACACGTGTCGAGGTATTAGAAATAACGATTTGGTGTTGGGAAAAAGCTCCAGTAGTATTCATTACTACACCAAAGGTTCCAAACAGTGCATCACAAGTATATAAGTAGATAATGAATTCATACCTGACCTTTTGAGGTAGATTCATTCATTAGGTAATATGTTAGAGTATGAAATAGTTGTAATTTACAAGTAACTTTTATTTTATGCTTGAAGAAGCTATTGTTTACAGCGAAACACGATTCGTGGTTTTTCTAAATCTCTTTATAGTGAATATCATACAATAAACTGTTTTAATCAGTTTTAATATGGATTTTCATCAATTATCGGCCAGTTCCATTCAATAATTCGTACAACTGTTTCTACTCGATACACCAGCAAAACAACGAATAGTTCATTGAGCAAAGATGAGATAATTCAATATGGGTTACCCCAAGGTACGTTATTAGGCGATTGGACACCAGTCCTACCTATGAATTTATCGAGACGCGAAACGCGTCTCAAATAAATTTTATTATGATTATCATTATTATTAACTTGGGAAGTGTTACTTGTGTTCATCGTGTAACGCTCTGGGTATTCATAATTTATATCTTCAGTGTTATTTACTCAAGTATAATTTCTCTCTCTTTTGGTTTATCTTGTTGGTGTTCATTATAACTAGAATCATTGCTATTCAAACTGTTGTAGGCTAAAAGAAAGGTTTCGTATAAGCGAAAAGTCTTGCATGGAATTAGTCGAGTACTACTTGGTACTTGGTTCGAACTGTTCTGCAGTGATGAGGTCTAATACTCCGAAATCCGGTTTAGGAGATTGGAATTTTTTTTTAAGAAAGAAAATAAAACAAAAACATGGTTTTAGAAATTAAATGGTGAAATGTGAAGTCTAATTTCTCATTACTTTCTTCAATATTTGATCTAGAATATGAGAATATGACCAAAAAGTTAGTTTGATTGGTTTGACTGAGATATTTGAGATGTCATTTAATTCCTCGTTGACAAAGAAACAAACATGAATTAATTTCAATATACTCAGGGAAAATTTTATATTTTATGTTTCCGAAGTAGAATATTCTATTGGAAGTTCATAAAACATTACGTTTTCAGGTTACAAGGAAAGTAGGTCATCAAAATAAAAAGAATGCTGTATACACCAATACATTTTTGATATAAACTTTGTTGCTTTATAAACTTTTATTAGGTAATAGAATTTACTTGTGATAAACTGCGTGTGACCTAGATTTTTATACTAGCTTCTAGATAAATTATATATGAACAAAGGTCGTCCTGCAATCCGTAATACTGGAATTATAAAATTGTTATGGTTTTGTTGAGTTTATGAGAATTTCACGAAATTTCTGTAGAACTACCGTGAATCTCTTTATGTCGAATGGATGACCATGAATGATTACTCATGGTCAGTGTAGCACAGGGAAGTATTTTAGGACACTTGATGTTTTCAGTCTTTATTTTTGATTACCCCACTTTCTTATCACATTGTCGAGTACATATATACGCAGATGATATACAATTATATATTTTTTTCTTATAACACCAATACAGAAAGTTGCGTGGCCAATATAAACACTAATTTGCACAAAACATTCATATACTCGGAGAATCATGGACTTAAAATCAATCCAAATCAAACTTTGACCTTATGCATAGGGTCTCAAAGACAAATAGTAGAATAGACAGTGTTAAAAATCTTGGCGTCTTTCCATGAACATAAAAGAAACATTTTTATAAATAATTTCAAGTATCAGTTATCAGAAGAAATGAAACTCAGGTTAGCTAAAACTCTTACTTACCCCCATATCGAGTATTGATGTTCGGTGTGTTACAATTTTTTGGCAATATAACAAGCAGAAGTTACAGTGTATACAAAATGCTTGCATGCGATTCCTATGCTGTATATCATATGGTGAACATATCACACCATTTTTGTTAAAAATGAAGGAGCTGAATGTGAGGTACAGAGTCCGATATTTCATAAAAATTTTTTTTGTTTTTGTTGCTTCAAACTAAAACACCTAGTTATTTATATAGTTTATTAAGCAGGCATTCTGACATTCAACATACCGAGGCAACGTACTTCCAAATTTCAAAGATATTTTTCTTATGTTGCCCCTTCCTATCTGAAAGAAATTTTACCCTTTTTAAATCATAATATTCATCAATTTAAGAAAGAAGTAAAATCACAGATGCTTACTGTTCAGTGCTAATTCAAAATTCAATCTATGGTAGTGCAATTAAATTGTTAAATTGACCAAGATAATGGTAAGAATATAGAGACTTATTAGCAACTATATGATCGATTATTTTTTTTCTTCAGTATAAGTGTTATGATAGATAGTATTTCTATAATTATTTTCCTACACTCATTGTATAATTTTTGGGAGGGGTGGAAGATAGCTTTTGGCTGACCCTTTTCCTTTTATGTATAAATGTATTTTTTATCCATAATAAACGATATTATTATTATTATTATTTGTTGAATTGAATTTCTCTATTGTTGTTTGAATCATCATCAGTATCATTATTAGCTTGTTTTACCAATATATTTTCAGCTGTAAACTTTTCTTTCAACATTGAAATGAACCGAGATTTGTTATGAGTATATGCAAAAAATTTCTGTTGACTGGTAGGAATTGTCGTAGATTGAACAATGTGGGAATGTGTGCAGTGTGTATATTATGACGATTACAACTGTTCCAACTTTTTGAATCTTTATTCTCATGAACGATGGATCTTAGGAATAAAGTATTTTGGCATTTTCCAAAGATAATTATCTGGTCTACACATTTTTTTCTGAACTAATTCAGCGATGAAACTTACCGTTTTGCTGAAAATCGTGAAAACCTGGTTTTTATGGCCTTTGACCCCGAGTAAATGTTTTTCTAGGTATCGGATCAATGAGGATGTTTCAGATTTCATTTATGATGATGTTATGAACAATCCTACCAACTTTGAGCTGGGTGCGAATTTTTGTACCCTCAGATGTCTAAAGCTTGTCGACCACTAACCCGGCATGGCAAAGCGCCGTACATAAGCAAACAGAAGTAAATTCACTCCCGTCGGTCTCTTTGATGTTTCGGGTAGAGATTTTATTTTTTGCTGGCATGTGGTGGGCAGGCCGATGTCGGCTAAGAGCTGTTGTGCACCTCTGCACGAGGTTCGATCAAAAAATATGTGACCATAATCTGACTTCATCATTGCTACGAGGAGCTCCCAATTAATGTCTCATATGATTTTGAACTGTATAGGAATTGATAAAAAATAAGACAAGGTGATGAAATGAACGTATATTTTATATAGAGAGATTATACA
Organism: Leptinotarsa texana; assembly: GCA_015342105.1. Lineage (NCBI taxonomy): Eukaryota > Metazoa > Arthropoda > Insecta > Coleoptera > Chrysomelidae > Leptinotarsa > Leptinotarsa texana. The sequence continues at coordinate 294 of WOGN01009768.1, read as the reverse complement.
ATTTAGGTCAAAAACTTATGCTAACATATTTTAAAGGTTTTTCAGAATGATTGAGTTTTTGATTTTTTTTAACATTTGTTTTCAAATTTCTGTTGGCAAATTTCAAAGTATAATAAATTCTTACTCTTTTGAAAAGACAAAATAAATAATCATTAGGAAAATTATCACAATCAGTAACACATAAATTGTTGAAATGATTAAGAACTTCTGTTTCTAGAAGAGTGATACATTGTAAAAATGAATCTGGAGGCATACATAAACTTCCAAACTGTTTGGCTACTGTATTACTATATG
>WOGN01009764.1:0-10684 GCA_015342105.1 Leptinotarsa texana | reverse complement strand
TGCAAAGAAGTAACTTTCAGACACAAACTGGAAGAAAGTCCTCCTGAAACAGCTACTTTCATATAAACATTGAATTACACGAAAGAAAAAAATTCTTTCGAAACAAATACTTCCATATGAACACTGAATTATACAGAAAATACTTTATCCACTCAGTTTGTATTTCAAACATTCGTTGTGGAATAAAAATCAGATATCATTCACATGAGTTCTATTTTCAATGAATGGTATTAAATTGCACTTACATGAAACACCCTTACTGACACTCGCCCCAAGGCTCTTCAGTACCAAATTGGATAACACTATGAAAAATACACACAGTTCATTCATGAATTACGATTTTTAATGTCAGGGAATAAGCATGATCTGCTCATGTCATTGATGACATTGTAATGTCATTCATTCACCTATTTTATTTAATCAAATAGGTGAATGAATTTCTTTCCCAAAAATTAATCACTCCTAAAAATATTACCCCTTCAATTCATAGAAGAATTAGTTCTTTGAAAGTGTGTTTTTTAGTTTTTTAAACAATATTTATTGAATCACTCTTTTGAATTTTAACATTATCCAGATAATCTTCCACATAGTAATCGTAATTGATGACTACGCAATTCCATCGCATTTTGGTTCATACCTCATAACCATTCGAAAATAAACACAACGCTTACTACGAACATATTTCGTCGACAAAATTGAAGAATACGTCAACTTCTTTTCAAAGGGAGATTCATTTAAAAGCAAAAAGAATAGCAAAATCGTCAACACTACAAATGGAGATGTGATTCCGAAGCTATACTTCATTATGTAAGGATTTCAATTATCTATTCCCTATTACTCAATTTGCTGTCCGCTCTTTCAGAAACTATTGAAGCCAACAATGTGTATGACGACAAAGGCAAAATTAGATTCAATTAACTTCACAGACTGTATCAGTCAAGGAAAATCTATCGCTGATTTGCAGATTTTTCAAAAAATAACTGAATAATCAATACCGACCTCTGCTGCACATTTACAGGGGTCTGGTAGTTTGATGCTGAACAGCTAGGTAGTGTTTTGACATGTTGAAGTGATTGAAAATTTTTCTTTTTGTTTCATCAACTATGGTGTACATTCCCTTCATTACATGTGTGTAGGATTTTGAGATTATCTTTACTTGCCTTGTGTTTTGATTCTTGTATATGTTCATGCATTGTAGATTTTTTGTCCAAACAGTCAGCCTCATGTCAAAAATTCTACCGGTTTGGCCTGTATATACTGCAGAACATTCACCATAATATATTGTAATAAACCTGAATTTTTGATTCTAACTCGTTTGGGTTTTGCATTGAACATAATTCTGCTTGAATCTTAGTACTTATGAAATATTTACATGTATTGTGTTCTCTGATATTTAGGTAAAATTTACTTATAAGTGTTTTATGAGTTTCATCTGATATCACGAATATCTTTTCTATTAGAGAAACTGGCACTTGATTATCTACTGCAATTTGTTTAATTATTTTTAGTTCATCTTCGAAATCCTTTTCAAGTGAAGGGATTGCGAAAGTATTGCGTATCATTGACCTAAAGGCAGACAATTTATGTGAGATTGGACTGAAAGAGTCAAAGGGAATTGTACAGTCTGTGAAGGTGATTCTCCGGAAGATATTGAATTGAAAACCATCATAAATACAGTCTCAAAATTGATTTGAAATTCAAGCATCAATAATACAAAATTTCCGTATTCTTGATAGTTTTTACCGTTGAAAAATCTTTTAACAATCTAAAATGGTAATGTAGAAAAATGAAATTCACTGATGAAAGTGATTAAAAACAAAATGTGTTTATTATTGTTTTACTGAAGTGTTTATGAATGCATTACATGATTTCATTTCATTTTTGAACAACATTCATTCTTCATTTGTTTGGCTTTGCAACCGATAGACTGTAAGTGATAGCCTTGGAGATCCTCGTTTATATCTGATATTCGAGAATTGAGTTCTCTATCGATCCTATAGAGGGCGTCTTTACATTTTTGGTTCAGCGTAGCACCACTGATGATATATGAGCGACCGAAACAGCGCTGTCTGGTGTTGAATTATAAATGTGTTGTGTTTCAGATCTGCTTTTCGAATAATTGCCTCGCAGTGAAAGTCAGAGGACTAATCTCGTTGGCAGTCGATGTTGAAGCTTGACTTGTATATTTTAAAAACCAGCAGATCAAAATGAAACATTGACTTGTCGAAATGACGTTTGATAATATTGTTTGTTAGGCTCACATGAATTTATGCGTCAGTTTATTGAAGCACTGTAAATATTATAAAGGACACAGGTTAATAGAACCGTTCGATCCACCTGATTGAATACTGAAATTTCCACTGATGGAAATGGCAGTCGTAAGTTGATGAAAATAGTCAAGACTGCTTTTGTATGTTGAAGTGAGACGTGATCTTTTATATTTTTATCGAAATTCAACAGTTAATTCTCATCATTTTCATATTATACAAAATGAGCTTTTAATAGGTATTTATATTGTTACTGCTCTGATTCAACTGTAAAGAAAAATTAATTTTGGAATCCCCAATATACATGAATTTTTTGATATAGTTTCGTTGAGTTGACTGAAATTGAGTTTCCTTTTTGAGAAACCCCAAAACTTCCATTGTGCTATTATGAATTCCATAGAAACGTTTTTTTTTCAGGTAAGACAGCCATTCCGTTGTGGGGACACTGGAACATTTATAAGGTAAACAAACTACAATGAAGTATGATGTTTTGAAAGGACTCCGAAGTCTTTTGAATACGCTGGTTGCTTTAACAAAGTTAATTGAGTTATTTAACAAACAAGATTTATTAGTATTCTGTTTTATATTGAAAAACTTCCGACGCAGTTGTCAGCAATCCTATATTTTGTAATTCAATTAAATTTCGATTGAAAGTTTCATGAAAATTGTTTTGCTTATACGTAGTTTATTATTCAGCTACAACAATACTGATGTTTGAGGAAATACTGGCCATCTGGAATTTCTCGTATCAGTCGAAATTTATCGGTTTCATTTCTTTTTGATGTATTTGTTCCCATGTATTGACATCTACCTGAGTTTCTCTCGAGATAAATTTAGACATTATTCGTATTCAAATATACAAAATGTACATGTAACCTTCAGAAATAATGATTAATTCATGGTTTGGACCGTAGAAAAAGGATGAGACACACACACACTCGAAAATTTCGTGACATTTAAAAAGATTTTGATAATTTTTTATGTATTATAGATATGCCGCAATTTCACCATTTGGTTGGATATTCTATCGATACTAATGGCTGTTACACACGTTACGAAAAGTCATTACTATCGGACGGTATAGTTCAAACTGCACAGTGTTCATAGTCCAACACATGTTTCTAGAAAACAGTACGATTATTCATTCGTTGAGCCGTGGCTTCGACTGACGACGCGTTAGCAGTTGCTGGTTTATTATTCGTCATAAAAAAGCAAAACGAAGCGAAAGAAAATACGTATTTGGTGTAAAGAATGGCTAATGAAAAGAAAAGCTCATTTCCATGTTGATTTATTGAAGGAACTAAAGGTATTTCCTAAAGATTGGCAAATTTTACGAATAGATTATGATACTTATTTACATCTGCTGTCCATAATTGAAAAGCAAGACACTATTATGATAAATACTATTCCTCTCCATGATAGACTAGTGGCAACTCTAAGGTTTCTAGCAGCACAAAGAAGTTATGAAGATCTTAAGTTCTCTAGCAAGATTCCACCTCTAGCATTGAATTACATAAATTATACCGTGATCTACGCGAAAACTGAACACTGGGTACACACATGTAGATTTATCTTTGCAGTTTAAACTATACCGTCCAATCGTAACGTTTTTTAGTAACTTGTGTAGCAGTCACAAGTTTTACTTCAATTTATTTCGACAGTTTTGATGATAATCAGTTGATTACTACCATGAATGTTATGAGTATTTAAAGTTTCGGTAACTGAGGAATTTCAGCGCTTTCCTCTTTGAACTATTCGGAATTTAATTCGATATTGCACCTCTATATTTTTCTCAGTCGTTCCTGGGCTTGGAAAAACTTGATTTTGATGCTGGATATTTTTATGTAGGTATATAGGTCAACAGGTCCATCATTGAAAATTTTATATGAATTATACATTCACTGAATATTCTCCTCGAACATTTCGTTTTGAATTAGCTGAAGCAATTAGCTCTCATTTGTGTTTCCACTCTTGCCAAGCTTTTTCATGAAATTCCTAGTGAAAAATGAGAAATGGAACTTTTTATGTTTTTGCCATTTTTATTTGTAGCTATCGCTATTGCAGTTTCTTTCTATATGGTTAAAAACATATCAAGTTTAATTTATTTTTCATGATGATCTCTTACCACGTTGTAACGCTACATCAATCAATTTATTAGAAATACTCGTATTCAGTTCAATCTTATTTCTCAGAATATTACTCAGCATTCGTTTGGCTTGAAATAAAAGTCCAAGCTGTACCTCTTCATTAGTATTGTCCTTATAGCTATCGGTTATTTTCTATCAGGGTCGTTTTTCTTGTTATATTCAAGATGATCATCTTTGAGTACGACGGTAGATCGTTCTTTTTGTTTTAGTAACTTATTTCAGAAATGATTCTACAAGTATTAAATTTGCAAAAGTATACATAGGATGTTTATTAAACATCCGGCAAAAATCAAGGGACTATTCCTTGGAAATCCATGATTTTTGATAGGGCACTCTGTTTTGAAGATATGAGGCGAAAAAGAATTTTGACAGTAACAATTTTGGTAATTTTGAAACTATTAATGAAGCCAAAATGAAAATACAGCGTACTACACTGGACCTACCAAGTAATAAAAATTCTAAAGTCATTAGTTTATACTACTCCTGTGAAGATGCAGAAGATTTGGAATATCGGATAATTGCTGGGTTTAACGCAATCAGAAACGATCCTGGTGTTTTTGAAACAGTTCGGGAGTCGATGAGATTTGCTGAATAAACAGCTTTCAGTATCAGGTACAGCTCTCAGTACCAGGTACATTCACCACCACCTGATAACATTTTTTGTGAAGTGAAAACTTTCTGAGATGTGGTTGAACATCCCCAGTAACTAATACCATAAGAATGTGTAAGTACTGTTCTCAAATTATTCAGAAGATAGCACTGCAAATGAGGCACTGGTACCAAACTCGAACAATGTACTTTCCAGTGTAGATGTTCATCAGTGGATATTCCTAATTGGAAAACTTGTAAATCATTTACACTGAGATCGAGTTTGGTACATATTTTTTGATGGTTGTGAAACCGGAGATATTGTGTCTCATCCATATTGAAAAATAGTAGGTTGTCATATGTCCACGTTGCCAAAGATCGAATAAGTTCGTTACTACTATAATAGTCACTAATTGTGAAATTCATAACTATATTTCGAAGGAAACAATAACATCTTTCGTATTGTGATTGGAGTATTTTATTGTCTCTGAAATGAGCTTTCGGGCTCTAACAAACTCATCACAGAAGAGGAATGAAAAATTACTAGCCTCTAGTCGCTATACAATCTCAGCGAACCGAAACACAGCTTACTGGATTCGCTTAGCCATGATTTTTCTGCTTTATCGCGGTATAATGTTACCAACATTTGAAAGAAGCGCCGGGTTTAAATCCACTCGGGATTTCTGTAACGATCCTCGTTTATATTGCACATGGCTACAATGGAAAGAACCATTTTCATGTGCAATTTGATGTTTATCAGTTGCTAGCCTTTCCGCAAATATTTCCAAAAGTCGTTAAATAAATATCACTTTAATTATAGATCCTGAATATTTCCAATGTCAAACCTTTTTGCAATAACATCTTGAAATAATTTATTATTACATCTTTTTGATGACTGTGCTACACCTCTACACCACACACAGGAAATATAACATTGAAAAAGTTCACTTGTGAGTTCAATAGAGCATACATTATGCTATTATATTTTCTAAAAAATGGGATACTACTTAAGATGAAACAAACTGCAGCTTCAACATTTTACTTCAAACATTCTTTTGGCGAATTTGAAAAATCTATGACTTCAATCAAATGCAAGAGCTCCTTCATTTTATCCATTCAAAAAACTTCAACGATCGTGACATATTACGTGGGCTGAATATTCTTGAGCCTTTCACAAAGATGGCGATAGTCTTAGTGGATCCACCGCTTTTTCAGTTAATTACGTCCAAAGTGAGTGGATCTAATCGATCCTCCACCACAACCCGCAAGGGTTTATTGTGGCGCATACCTATTCACATTCGACCAAATAAACTCAGCTTCTTAACGAAGCCGATTAGTTTGTATGGTAAGTGGTCTTTCAGGTTAGACGGTGAGAGTACTGCTTTGCCTCACTCTAAGAACCTCATTCGGTACCCAGGACAAGGCACAACGTATGTGCTCTGCTCTTTTATAATTTTCCAAACTGAGGAGAGACAGACTGCGTTCCGACAGTGCGAGTCTCTGTATATGATGATTCAAATGACAGTGACCTGAAAGAAGGAATGTTAGGCATAGTAGTTCTTTCCTACTGTAGTCCAACAACTATTTGGTATCAAGCTTCGAAAGGTGAATGAAAGCCGTGGAGTGAGCCAATCCTGGAAGATTCTGCCAGAAGTTCATAAATCTTCTTCACATCCAGGTGTTCAATGTTTGTTTGGCAAAGTCTAAAGCAATGCCAATGACAGGTTCTGGTCCAATGAAGCTGGTTAGATTAGATCAGAGTAGATTAATATGGGGCTTCTGTACTGAACAGTCAGTACATTGCGACTCTTGCAGGTCTATTGTGTGTGCCCTAATGTATGCTTCCTTCTCTAGGCCCGTCCTTGTAACTAGACTCCATAGGCTAGACCCCATACCTTATCCTTGACCGACCTTCGCAATAGCATAGTATGTGTACGGAGGTTTCCTCATCCTCTTGACAAAGCCTGCATAGGGCTGTGTCTGCTAGTCCGATGTTGTTCCTGTATTTGTTGAGTCTACAGTTTCCCGTCAATAGCCCGACCAGAACTTTAATTGTTCGCCTATTCAGACTTAGTAGGTAATCCTTTTGGCGATGGCTCTTTAATGAACTCTTTGGCCTGTCTCATACTCGGCGCCTTATTCCACTATTTTTGAGATTGTTTTTCCTTCCAGTTGCTGCTACAAGTTTTTCGCAGCGCTTTTGCTGTACCACAAAAGGGTTCTGGGCCAATGGGAGAGCGTCATGCTCCTTCTCGTACTTCGTTGCCCTTGTATCCTATGTGGCCAGGTACCCATGCTAATTACATTCTGTTTTGACTACCTAGTTCTTGTAACAAGCAATCTCTGCATTTACTGGAGGTCCTCCTTTCTACGCCTCTCCTTTGCAAGGGAGTCAGCAGCCTCATTGCCTTCCAGGCCAGTATGGCCAGGAATCCAGACCAGAGACAATCTATCAAGTCTTCCTATCGAGGAGAGTCGTTTTCGGCAATTTGCTACCAATTTAGACGTTGCTAGGTAGGAGCCAAGAACTACCAATGCCGCTTGACTGTCCGAGAATATTTTTTCGACTCTTGTATGAGGTTGGATCCTTCGAATCTCTCCGTATACAATTCAATAGCGTAAATTACCGCTTGAAATACAGGTGGATATCTCTGTCCTGGGTCTGCGACTGAAAACACCTGCACCGGAATTGAGGGTGTTTTTGATCCATCTGTGAACCAACAACTTCTGCTCTTAACATTTTCTTCTCCCGAAGAATCTAGTCCTCTCTACTCGGGAACAGTACTTTATAAAGCAGTTCGCAGGTGACAGTTAGAGGCATAAAGTCAGAGGTCATTTTCAGAATAATGTGACTTCCAGTGTCAGCCAACAGTCTGTTGCACTCTGCATTACATTGATTTGTGTAGCTAGCAATGTGTACATATCTATATGCAGTCCAACTAGGCTCTCTCTCCAGGAAAATGTGGAGAGGAGGTAGATCTAGAAGGATCTCCATGGCCGAAGGAAGGATCACTGATGGCCAGACATGCCTGTGTTTGTGGGCAAGAGAGCTTCGCTTGGGTCGTTTTTTAAAAGGCTTTCGATCACCAGGCAAGTACACCATAAGTGTTCATTGGTCTGACAATCATCATATGAATACAATGGATTTGTTTGGCACCTAAACCCCAAGTATTACCACAAATCCTTCGATATGTCCATAGGGACAGTCTGGCTTTGTGTAAAACTTTTTCCAAGTAAGCGTTCCAGGTGAGTTTTTTATTAAGGACACTGCCAAGATATTTCACCTCCGTTCAAATGGAATAACCTCACCATTGAGGGAAGGTGGCGTTAGATCTACCAATTTTGTCCTCCTGGTGAAGAGGATTATCACAGTTTTGCTGGGGTTGCAGGCATCTACACCCTCAAGCACCAACTGTGAACAACATCCGACGTGCTTTGAGGGATATTACAAGCTACCCTTCCCAACGTGGAGCTTGCCAAGAAGGCATGGTCATCTGCATAAGCTAGCAAATCTACTTTCTTCTGTCGAGGTTAGTTGAGTTCGATTCAGTTAGTACTATCTTTCAAAAGAAAGCTGATATTCTATTGATAAGTTTATGAGTTATTGTGCTAAGAGTTAAGTTGCGTGAGTTATCTGACATATAAAACGTGTTGGTATTATATTGCATGAGACCTTGACTATGAGACCAAAAACAGGAACGTATTAATGATCCTCAGCAGTGTTTTGCAATTCTTGAACATAACAAACCGGAATTTTTGCATTGCCCGAAAGCACAACAATAGGCTGAAGCAGTTATGGCCTCAATATTTTGGGATGTGTGTGGTGTAATATTCATCGAGAAAATAAATTATCGAATATTATGTAGCGTTATTGGAGCGTTTCAAGGCCGAAATTGTGGAAAAACGACTACATTCGAAATGAAAGAAAGTGCTGTTCATCAAGATAATGAACAGTGTCACGAATCAATGAAAATGATGGTGAAATTTCATGAAATTGACTTCGAACTGCTGCTGCATATACCATATTCGCCAGATTTGGCTCTCAGCGACTACTGGCTCTTCGCAGACCTCAAAAAAAGGCTCACGGTTGCGAAATTTCGCTCGAAGGAAGAGCTGTTCTTGAAACTGAGGCCAATTTTGAAGCAATAGATAAAAGTGGTATTGAAATGTTAAAGCCGCGCTAGAATGACTGTGTGGCTCTTGATGGAGATTAAAACCAATTTTGGCCCGGGACTTGTCAGCCTGGCGTTACTAATTACGTGACTATCTAATATACTGTTACTTCAATTATCGAAAGAAAAATTTGTTGAAAAAAGTCAAGATAAACCTATTTTTTTATATAAATATCACACGTATTGTTTGAACAATATAAATAATTCCTTACCGGCTTTAAAAGTTCTCTGATTTCAAATAATGTAATAAAAAAAATATTTGGAGGAAAGCCATCAAAATATTAGCTATGATTTCTGAAAGCCTGTTTTACGTATTGGCCATTAATAGGTTTGTGAGAGAAAAAAACATTTGAGTTCTGATGGAGGGTAGAACTGGAACTTTTTTCGTAAAATAAATAAAAAAACAAGCACTTTTCGCAAATACCAGAACCGCAACACTCTTCTCGACGTACGTTTCATCAACTAAGTTGACGGATATCTAGTTCATTCTTTGAAGTCGTCTAGTTCATTTCCTTGGTTCGTGGAACAGAATTCGAGAAAAGTATTGCAGTTCTGTTGTTTGGGAAGAGTGCTCGTCTTGGATCTAACTTATGGTTTTTAATTTGTAATTACAAAATGCGAACCACAAAAATTGATAATTTCAGGGGATGCTGTAACTCACAGTAGTAGCATACCTATCGAAATGAGGATGAACTGATTTCGTAGATTTTCAAATAATTTCAAAAATATTTTTTTGACAGTGAAAAAATTTTATATATTTTAAAATCTATTCGCTCCTATGGAAGTGTAATCAATTGTTTTGAACTCTGGAATTCACTGTATGAAATCCTTGAGAGGAATATATCTTTCAATCTCTCTGTTGAATTCTATTCTCCATCTTCATTTCATTAGTCTGTGCAGTATGAGTTTTATTTTTATTTCAAATTGTAGGAATGTTGTATGTATTACGAATTTATTCAACACACGTTTTTCTGTGTTCCACAAAATAAAACGTTATTTTGTTAATTAACGTTTCTTTGTTTTAACTGAAGGATGAATTGACAGTATACATTCTGATAGATGGCAATTTCATGAACGATTGTGAAAAAAATAATTGTAATTGAAAATTAACTATACACAACTTCATGATAAACGTAAAGACATACTTTTTACGTCTTCTTCAGGGTCCAACTGCAATGAAGAGTGATGGTATCAATTGAATACATTTTGAATATCACTCGATACGTGTTTCGATATCACCTCGATACGTGTTTCGATCACCAAGTGATCATCTTCAAGAGGGAGATTAAACTAAATATACATACAATGTTATCCTTATATATACCATAGATACCTCTGCTAGGTACCTGCGTCTTTTTTGTCTTGCATTAATTTTACAATGTGGCCTTATGTAATAGTCAGGTAAATCTGACAATCCAAATATTATTTCAACAAGCTATAAAGTAAACTATTAGGTATTGGTCCACCATCGTTATTGATGGTGATGTTTATTCATTTCTACACTCTCGTA
>WOGN01009763.1:0-10685 GCA_015342105.1 Leptinotarsa texana | reverse complement strand
GTTTGACAAAAAAGGGGTGGCAACATTGCTTCGAGCAAGACCGCTGCGCCCCCCCGACGAAGCTTCTGTCAAATTGATTCAATTTGACAGAAGGAGCCTGGACAAATGCGCCCGAATGGGAAGCAACGTCCATAAAATTAGAGAAGAAGAATACGTATAAACTTACACTTAACTCCTACGTAAAGGTGTTACTTTAATATTACTCGCTGTATTTTCAGGTTGGTTACATCCAGGCGCAATTGACTTTTTGACAGATGGGAATTTGTCAGAATGAGTTTTCGAGTCGAGTCTGTGTGAATTTCTGTGGGAGAGGCTAGAGTTTTCGAGACATTCTCATCACGTGATACGTTGAGAGTTGTGCTTTTTTTTATTCATTGTAGGTACAACCACAACTTTGGAGACTCTATATCAAGAAAATTGATAACATTTTTTTTACTGAAAGAAATGAACTGATATTGTATGTTTCAGTTGAACAGCGAACAATTTGGTTATGTAACAAACAATTTTTAAACAACAAGGTTAATGAATTTGGACATCTGCCAAATAATGATAATTCTCAGAAATTGAAAACTCTTGAGATAGAACAGGATGACAATGTTAAACCTTCTTTGGAAATTTTTGTTATTATTATATCATGTCCTATAATTCTGAGTACACTTTTTTCTTTCATTCAAGTACCCAGCACACATTCTATTTTGATTCAATCCTACCAAATATGTCTCAATTCTGAACCTGTGAACAGTTCTTTTATTTCTCTGGGAGGGAAAGTTGGAGATTTTGAAAAATTTTATTAGGAAAATTGATTATTTTTTTTTTCACCATTTTCTGAAATTCTGTGGACCTTCTATGAAAGTAACCCATGTAATTGACTTTGATTTCATTCAACTAAATCAACTAACGTTTTAGGCTCATCACTTTAAATATTTTGGTGAAAGAGATGGAAAAGATCATCTATATAGATGCCTCGCCTAATTATTCACAAATGAGTTATCTACACAGTGTTCATGGTTTGGACAACGAGGAAACTACAAGATCAAAGATATAAATGCAATTAAAATATCAACATTGATATTTTCAGGGAGTATCTTAAGCAGTCATCTTCCAATATCATGCGCTGACATTATAAAACGTGTAGAAGAATGGTTCCGATTAAGCCGCCAAATGCTCAATGGGGAGATGAATAGGAAAAACGATGCTGTTACCCAATGAATGATGAACAGACAAAAGAATAATTTCAAATTTTTGTTAATACCCAACAAATTGTGGTTTGTGCAATATAATACTTCAATTTTATGTTTAATACTGACTGATAGATGACAAAAAGAAATTGTGAGTTTTTTGATGCCAAATTTGACGTTTATGACGGTTTCATAATAGTGGATGACACTGATTTGATTGCAAAAAAAATTAAATTTTTTTGAACTTTTCAAGATAATATAGTAGCTCTCACCATTTCAAGAAGAGTAGCAGGTGTTTTAATTTGATATTCGATATGTGATATATCATCTATCTTGTTTAGAACATATTTTTGACAACATATTTGAAGGTTCAACATATAATTTTTTATAATTGTTTAGTTTCATTCCAGTCTTCGAAAACTGATCAAGAATACTTGATCAAATGATGTTTGGAACAGAAAGTCTTTAAAAATTTCAAATTTGGTTCTTCTGCATAATCTTGTGGAGAGAAAAAGTGCCAACCAAACCACCAAGCATTTTATTGTCTGTCTCTGGTACATTTTTCCCAAACAATCAAAAATTGCCAAATAACCCACTAATGAACCCACTTCCAACTCATATGCACATTTGTTTAAATATATATCATCGTCATCACTATAGGTATAACCTAATACATAGTGTTCAGATCACATACTGATGATGATATAACGTAGTTATCGAAATGTGCATATGATCGTATGAAGTGAGTTAGTATGGTAAAGAAGTTATTTGTGAATATCTGATAGTATTTTCAAGTAGTAAATTTAAAGTAGTCTCATCAACTTTATGTTATATTTGTTTATATTTACTAAAATTATATGAAATATATGTAAAATAATGACACTATTGTTACGTGAAAATCAGGTTGTATTAGTGGCAGACATTTCGCCGTAACAAGAATGTAAGTTTTACATAACATAGGTACGTAATACGTATTACGTAACATTTATGTTAGTTTACTGAGATTCTTGCTAGTTTTGGCCATTTTCTTGATATTTTTTTCCCGATATCATATCCTACTTGCTCACGGAAAAGGTGAATTTATCCACATATAGATTGTTTTCATAACGTTTCGGCAAAGTCTTTTTTGCTATCTTCTGGTGATGCCTGGAGTTTAACAACTAGAGAAGATGGCAAATAAGACTACTGAAACGTTGTAAAAATAATACTCATGAGAATAAAAAACACAGAACATGGATCGGAAAATAACATGATATTCCAGAATATTCGGGGATTTACTGTAGTGCTTTGGAAAAGATTATCTGGAGTATCGAATGTTTCGTCTGCTACTGCGTTACATTCCGAAATCTCTGCATTCATAATTGAACTGATTTAAGGTTTCACCTACTAGCCTGAATTTTGTTCTTGGTAATCGTGACCTGGGCTGTGAGACCTAGTGTTATTTAAACAGTCTCGAATGTACTAGACCGATCCGAAAAAACTTTCTAGCGACTGAAAAATCCACCTTCTTCATCATAAGCCCTTCAGTCAAAAAAGCTAAACTTATAAGTTTCGGATATGCTTCTAGTCGGTCAATATATTGCATTTTTTTTCATGAAAACCATGAATTTGTAAAAGAATAGGTAGCAATGATCAAAATAAAAATATTATCACAAACATGAAACAAAAAAATTCAAACATTGTTTATATTGATCATTAGGTAGCATTCCAAAGTGATGGAGAGTTCAGATCATTGATCTGAACTAAAAATAAAACCAAATTCGCTTGAACTAGGGTTTTATATTCTCTTTATCACTCTGTTATTTGGAATCAGATTGAGCGGGAAAAAAAATTATACATCATTCTTTCCTACCCCGTCACAGGCATATAATTGGGCATTACTTGCATTATATTCGAAAAACAACCAATGCATTTCTGTAATGAAAAATGATGAAATGATCTCTTCACATATATGAATAACGACGGGCTTTGTAAGAACTCGTTAATATATCTTGGCTGACTTACTACATAGATCTAGCCTGACTTCAAAACGTGATACATTGCACCTTTCCAAAATGGTATTTACAGAGGGTTATTGAATCTTTCTAAGGATATCATTCCTAATTATCGAAAAATTGAAATTATTATTCAGAACTTTATGAAAGTATAAAACACTTCGTGACAACTCTTCATAGCTCAAATGGAAAGTTTACTTTTTCTCGCCTGACTTTTGAGCTTCATACTTTTATTGAATGCTCTGCATATTGGAAAATCTTTCGAATGATGTCTGCATTTTAAAAATGGAATATATTTTTTTATTTCCATCCATTGCATATAAAAAACTGTATCCATTCGAAACCTTTATTGTATTGAAATTACTAGTGTCTATTTCAGTCATTCAAATAGTTCATACATATTTCACTTGTTGTTGAAGTATTGAGCAAAATATGATCACCAAACGGCAATCAGAGAAAATTGCTCTTTCTGAAGTGAAGTTGATTTCATGATGTTACTTTCCTTTCGATTCCTCTCATTCTCCATTTTCAGGAGATTTCTACCTTGTTTTTTCACAAAACGATTTTTCAAGAGAAAATATCTGCTTCTCTTATTGATGGTAACACAACACATACTATTATCATAGTCACTTTCTGATGATGCAAAGTATTCTTCAAAATAATTGCTATAGTTCTAGCGTGTGAGAGAAATGTTTGAGTAAGATACAACTTCTAATCGAGAATAAGAGTTATGATTTCTTCGAGAAAACAAAAAGAGGTTTAGAGTAGTTACTTCATATGATAACATTGTATAATATTCACTTTCTACATGTAAAATAATTATTATATCGACTCACCAAATATCCATCGTCCTAAAACGGTATACGCCACATTGAACGGAAGGACAAGGAGAGCCACCGTCAGGTCGGCCACAGCAAGAGAGATGATGAAAAAATTCTGAACTATTCGCAATGGCTTGTAGGTAAAAACACTTAAAATCACGAGGACGTTTCCTATTACTGTAAGTAGGATGAAAAGGGACAAAGTTCCTATTGTGATGATCACTTCCCATTCAGGAATGTCTGTTGAACCGAATATGGTGGAGAAATTGCCGTACGGCTCATCGGAACAATTGTTGTGTTCTTCTCCCATTATTTCATCGTGCTTTTTGAACGACATAGGACATATCTGAAACAAAAGAGGGCTTCAGTTATCGAATGAAACAGAGAGCTGAGAATTATTTTCAAAGTTTTTCCCAACAACGGATTCGTTCGACCATTTCGTTAAAGTTCTTTCAAATGAGTGTATATTATCTTCCGTTTTTCATACAGGATGAGCAACATTTAACAACCTGAACTTTTTCTGTGAGCTTCTTTCGAGCTTGGAAGTGAATCGATAAGCAATGTTTTTTTTTCCGATCCAATTACTTTTCTCACATTCAGAAATAATATGAAACACCTCTTTACTGTGAAGGATCTCATATTGAATCAACGAAATGAAAACCTTCATATCATTCTTGAGAAAATTGGTTAGTTGATGACAAGTTATTTTTAATGAAAATAATGCATCATTATCATTATCACTATCAATAATTTGGATCAATAATTTTGGTTTCTGCAGTTTTTTCGGTACAATATATCTCATTTTCCAATGATTGCATTTCTGATGAGCTTGCTTCACTTGTTGAAGTTTTCAGAAACACGTATGATGGGTGTTCAAGAGTAATCGTTGCTGAATACTTGACTGACCAAATCCAGTTTTGTTCCACTTCTCAAACATTGCATTCGTAGTAACGAATATGCATGTGCTCGTCCGAAAGATGGCGTAGTCAGACCTATTTCGGTTTTGTGATGGATTTATTTGATGAAAATATATGTATATGCTAAAGAAAATGAAAATCATAGGAACACCCACAAAATGATCAATTATTCGGGGTATGTATAGCCATAACCTCGAAAAAATAAAACTGATGGTTCAGTTACTGAAAAGATGGCGAAGGTGCCGAAAGTTGCCAAATACTACGCAAATGTTTCTGTAAATGCCCACATTGCTGCCATTGCTTTGTAGCACTGATGATGACTTATTCCCAGTGCGAAAAGAGCGATCGTTCTCTTCGGAAGTGGGACTAGTTTTTTCGATACGCATTAAGCACATGAACCGATACATGGAATAATTTGTTTCTTGGGCTGAAAACCGTGGCAGTTACAACATACATTTCGCAGGCAATGAGGGCGCCGAAGACTTAGATGATAATGAATGGATCATGAGTAATTTATCTCATGTTTGATGAACAGTAATGAAGAGTATTTGATAACAAAGTATCACCGTCACATTGGATAATTCGTTAGAGTTGTACTGTAAAGCGGATATGAAAATCAGAAAGATTAGAGGTGGCATGTTGGTGGCTGTGCTGGTTCAGTTCCTTTTGTGATTTGTAACAGATTTTTTCAGAATCTACATATTGATAAAATTCCAGTTTTAAAGCTTTGAAATTTTGGCAGTATTTTTATTTCGATTATGGAAATGCTATAGTTTTTTGTATTGTTAATTATAACCCCTATTTTTACGGATTGTTTTAAATTATCTATACTCAGAGCGTTTCACACTAATTCCATCAGTATAAAATCAGTTAAGTGGTTGACAGAACCACAAGATGTTGGCAATTTTATGCCATATTTACCCTGTTAGAGCTTAAGGAAATGTTATGTAAACAATAAATTTTACTTACTTCATAAATTCCTTCATTGAAACACAATAGCTGGGTGAACAATAATGATATATTATAAATAGAATCATTTTTTATCACAATATATTATGATTAAAAAAAGCATAAGTAGCTAAGATCGTAAAATGAACAATCACAAGTAAAATAAGATGTGCTTTAAAAAATTATGATTAAAGAAGTAAAGACGTAGTAAAGAACGTCAAAAATAATTGTTGCTTTCCCAGATATTATCTTAAAATGCCCCTCTCGACATCTTCACTTTGGCATCGGGGTACACATCAGATACATTGCCCGAATTGAGTTCCTCATAGAAATTGCTGTATGTTGGACCTATATATAAAAGTTTACCCTAGCGATCCTTTTTTTTTCAATTGGTATCATTGATGACCTCTGATATCTGAGAGGTGGCAAAATGTTTACAACCTTCCATTTTTTCTTGAATAAAACTGTTTTAAATTTTTCATTGTCAAGTGTTAATTTACAGAAAAGAATTCTAGAATTAACTTTACTGTTAACTAATGCAGATTTTAGTAATGCTGAGGAATTATGGAAGTTTTTTCTCTCCATTAACTCGATTACATGAAATGTAATTCCTATGTAATCAACAGAAATGTATGTAATGATAGCTCATATATTGATATTTCTTATAAATCTATACCTTCTAATATCATTAAACTTTTTCGTAATAAAGAAAATATCAAAATATGCCAAAAAAATAATAAAACTATGAAGATTTTGAATACAGAATCGAAAGATAAATCAGATACTATCAAAAACTCAGAAGTGATTTATAACATTCCTTGTAACAAGTGTAACTTGGAATAAATTGGAATAACATCTAGAATTCTTAATGATAGAATAACTTCACATGAAAGTGATATAAAGCGTGATCCAGTAGATATATGCGAATTTTTCACTGATTTCAGATCATTGGTACACGCTACATTATAGAGTTCAATATGAATAAGTGGCACACTCAGAACTTCACAACTATGGAGCATTCGCCTTAAAATTATATCACAGGTAATAAATCTGATTTTTTCATCTATGTAAAAAATTGGGGAAACTTTAGAAGGAATGAAAAATGCAATTGAACTCTTTACCAAAATGTGTAGATATATCGATTTTTTTTCACATTTGAACAAATAGGCAAAGCACATTCGATACTCTCGTCTACCTTCATATTGAAAATTATGAGACACTCCTAGAGAAGGAAAAAAAAAGTTCAAAATAAACTTGGTAATTCTCATAACAAAATTTTCTTCATGGGTACTGTTAATTCAATTCCGATTGCATACATAATATCCTTGGAAATATTATGATTGTGACAAGCTTTAATCGCTTGTTTTCTAAATGATTTTTATGCGTGCGGGATTAGATTATATCAAATGTCAATATTACATACAAGCTATATGCTTCAGTGTTTATCCTGTGTACTTTTGAATTTTTTTTTAAATTAATTCTTTGTAAAATAAATCATTATTATAGTAAATGCAGTAACAGATAAAAACTGGGAAAAAAGCCTTCTCCAAGCAACTACTTCCACATGAACAATGATTTTCTCGAAAGAAAAAATACTATCGAATCATGTAATTTCGTATCATTGAATCATACGAAAATCACTTTTTCTATTCAGTGCGTTCCTCAGATATTTGTTATAAACTTGAACGATAGATTATATAATGAATAAAAATCTGTTCTGTTTTTTCAATAACCAGCTATCGCACCCTATCAACGACAACCTTCAAAAGTCGAAACTCATTCGTGCTGACAATTAACAAGGTCTTTCTTTTCAACGTGTGATTTCTAGAATGGTTTGGGCAATAGCCAGTAAAAATTGAACATCAGGCCTGTAGGCTGGAACCATAGTTTTATCTGGCGGTCGACTGAATGAGTGGAATAAACCAATCACTCGAGCTCAACCGGCTATAATCTCCCCGATAAATGAAAGACCTACAATATGAATTTGACTTTCAGGAAATAGTGTCATTCTCAGTGGTGGACTTCGAAGTTCCGGAATAAAAAAGACTCGTATTTTATCAGCTCATTAGCATTATTCTATGCAATATTGCTAAAAGGAACATCTATAAATGATCTACAAATCATAGTGAAGAAATCATTTTGAACTTGAGTTCTTTATTCCTATCTTTGGAGGTTTTCCACAATATTTTGTATACTGATGAAGAGTTGAAAGCTCAAAAGCTTCTTTCGCGAAATTAATTTTCCCTAAAAATATACCATTTTCAATAAAAACAAGATTTTCGAAGTTAAACAAAATTTGTCTCATCCGAGACACGAAGTCGTAATATTATGGTAATAATAATAATATCGTTTATTATTCATGAAAAATACATTTATACATTAAAAGAAAAGGGTTAGCCAAAGGCTATCTTCCACCCCTCCCAAAAATTATATAGTGAGTGTAAGAAAATTATAAAAATACTTATTGACTATCATAACAATGATAAAAAAAAATATAGATTATATAGTTGCTAATAACTCTTGGTATTCCTAATATTATTTTGGTCAATTCAACAATTTTATTGCACTACCGAACATTGAATTTTAAATTTTTCAAATTACCACTGAGCAGTGAGCATCCGTGATTTTATTTCTTTCTTAAATTGGTGAATATTATGATTTATAAGGGGTGAAATCTTATTCAGATAAGAAGGATTTATATAAAAAAATATTCTTGGAATTTGGAAGTACGGTGCTTTGGTATGTTGAATGAGTTAATTCTCAAATTGGCTATATATATTTCAGAATGCCTGCTTGATAAACTATATAAATAACTAGGTGTATCAGTTTGAAGTAACTCAAACAAAAAATTTTTTATCAAATATTGGACTCTGTACCTCACATTCAGCTCCTTCATTTTTAACAAAAATGGTGTGACATGTTCACCATATGTTATACATCATACGAATCGCATGTAAGCATTTTGTATACGTTATATATATTTTTCTAGTTTGTGTCTGAAACTGACAGAAGTTAGAATTAGTTTTTCCGCCTAACAAAAAATAACTGTTCAAAGACTGTCGATGTTGAAGTCTCTAAGCTCTATTATGCTCCATACTCCTAAATACACTATTTTCGATTTATATTCAAGATTGTTTCTCAGGAATACAACAAGACCATCGTTTTTGTTATTTCCACCATTATTAAATCATATTCATTCCCGCTGAACAATTCTGGATCATTTATTTGGAATATTTCTGTAAAAACTATGCATTCAAAAAGCATGTTGACTTGACTGAGATATACATCCATTCCATCAATATTTTTTTAAATACTTCTAATATTCTGGTGAAGAATTTCAAACGTTGTTTTGTGTTCTGCACCATACATTATTTGATTTAACTGTACAACGTTCTTCATTTCTACAATATCTATTTTTGAGAAATTGACATCTCATATGAAGGAATCCATTGTTTTAGGTGTACGTTTATGAATGAATGTATATATAAATATGAAATATCTTATATCGAGTAGAGTTCATTACCATAATTTGTTATAGAATTATTTCGAGAATTAGAAGTTGCAAATAGAAATATGTTCAATATATTCTAGGCAAAATCTATTTTTGTAAGTTTTTTGGCGATCTGGTGTTTTTTTCCGAGAATAGATCAAAATGTTTTATTGACTTATCTGCAGCTTTATCCTCGGGGATGTTTTCAGCTTGTTTGCTAGTTTTGGCCTGATGTATATTTTTCTGTGTTGTGTATATTTGGTCTCTTCAGTTTCCTTTGTATCACCTCTCTTTGTATCTTGTGGTCACTGGAGCACTGTTTGCTTTTTTATTTCTTGAATATCCAATTCGATCAATTCTTCTATGGAAAAATCCTTTTTTTTTCTATAAGTTTGTTACCCTTTATGTAACAATCTTTGTTTTTTTGTCTCTCCTGAAGTAATTATTTTCTTAGGGTTTGGTATTCTTGTCGCTGTTGATTTGTGAGATCGTGGGATATTATTATGCTGGTTCCTTTCAGTTTTCTATAGTTCTCTAAAATTTCTCTTTTTTTAAGATACGAAACAAAATATATTTTTACTGGATTATTTTCACTTTTCCCTGTACAATAAGAATTATCAACATACATCAGTTTTGTTGACATTTACATACAGAATAATATTGAGCTCGGAACAGATGAAGTCTAGAGTGATTTTTTGTTAGGGGCAGACCATCCAAAAACAACGATATTATTTTGTCTCTCTCTTCTTTTAAGTTCTTTAATGTTCCCTTTCAGTGATCGATTTTCTTTCTCAAGTTGTTCAATTCTGAACTTCAGGTCTTCTACTTTTAGTAAGATATTAGCTTCACTCGCTTCAATACTATTTTCTAATTCCAATTTACTGCTTCTAATTTCATTCAGTTTTTGTTTCACCAATGTACCGTACATTATTATTTCTATTTTATTTCTGGCCTGTATTTTTACTATCCTGTCTTATCGTGTAGGACTCGACAAAACTCTCTGGCCTGTATTGGAGATTTAAACAATTTGCTGTATTCTTTGTCGGTCAGAAAAAGTGGTATTGAGTAGATATCTTTTACATTCCATAGTATATATTTTTATGAACAGTTTTTCTTTGTAGAAAAAAACTGGTTTATGGTGTGGTGCTGATGGTTGAAGTGCACTTTTCAGCTTCAAACTTACACTTCAGTCTATATATCTTTCCTTATACAGGGTGTCCCTGAACTTCCTCTTTTCCTCTCGGGAATGTATAGATGGGGTCAAAATATCACCAGTACTTCATGTAACATTTTTTCCTGAAAGTCTTCGTAACCAAGTTACGGGCCCTCGAAATTAC
>WOGN01009762.1:0-10685 GCA_015342105.1 Leptinotarsa texana | reverse complement strand
TACCGAGGCTTTGGCTAAATCTTGGTGACACTCTAGTACTAGAGCCTTGAGGTTATACGTTATCTGTTCAAGGCTGATAGGGCTTGTCTGCTGTCAGTGCAGATTGTTATTTTTTTGCCAGAAATTCCTTTCTTGGTTATTTCTTTTGTGGCAATTGAGTTACCAGCCAGTTCTATTTGGACCACGCTGGTATTTCTTCCCATTCCCCACTTAATTCTTAGGCTTAGTGATCTGGAGTACACTCCACACCCTGAGCCTTCTTTGGGTTTTGAGCCGTCTGTACAAATCCGTATTGCATTTGTATCATCTGATAAACACAAACCTGGGTTCAATTGCATCGCTTGTTGCATGCATCAGAGGTTGCGCAGTAAGCGCTTCTCGCCATAGGTCCAGCCTTAATTGGCCGATTCCTACTTCGAGTTTCACACCAGCCGTGGCCGTTAGCGCAACCTCCTTGACGTACAGATCAAGAGTGATTAATTCCATTGCCGCGGTTGGTAATGTTCTCATGGCTTCAGCCGCTGTATTTGATATAATTTTTGGATGGTAGTTATTTGTTCCAAGGTATTTTACCTCTTCAGAGAAGTTTAGTTTGCTTTTGAAGATTTCGGGAGGTTTTAAGCCCGTTAAACATCTCTTCCTGGTGAAAAGGACCATCTCAGTCTTCTTGGGAATGATCGACAGTGAGTGTTCCTTACACCATGTTTATATTAATTTGAGCCCATCCTGCGCTCTATCGGCGTATGCAATTGTGTAGAATCCATTTTGTTAAGGTGATTAATCAGCGTATCCAGAACTATGTTCCTGAGAAGGGGTGATACGACCCCTCCCTGAGGACATCCCCTCATGACCAGTCCTATCAATGTGATGTCTTCTACATTAATACTTATTGCTCTACTAGACAGCATCTTGAGTATTGATTCTCCTCTTACCAAGGGTGCATTCCTGTAGTGAAGTTGGTAGGTAATTGTTGGAAATAATGTTTTATCAAACGCTCCCTCGATATCTATGAATATACCCAGAGTGGATTCTTTTTGTCCAATGATCTTTCGATTCTGCCAACTACATGACTTTCCCGGAGTAAATGCATACTGATTTGGATGAAGTGGGTTGTGTATCTCTTATGTTCCGCTCACATAGCCTTTCCATGGTTTTTAATAAAACGATGTGTAGTCCATCCTACCTGGTTTGGATATAAATACTACTCTTACTTCTCTCGACTTACTGGGAATATACCTCAGAGCTAGAGAGGCTCTGAATATTCCAACCAGGTGCGGCATAAGAGTGTCCAGTCCCCACCGAAGTGGGGTCCTGGTGACTTGAAGGGAGAAAAGCCCGGTATAGCCCATCTTATTTTGTCCTCATCGATTACTGCACTAGCAGATTGCCAGTCGTATTATGAGGGTTTTGTTGGTACATCCGTCCAGTTCGTCGTTCCAGGAAAGACAGAACCTGGGAAGTGAGTTTCCATAAGAATCTCAGCACTCTCTTGGAGGTTGGCGCCCGTGGAAGCCATTGTATGGCGAAACACGTGTTGTGTTTTTGTAAAACTGTATAGTAAAAATCACACAATAAAGTGTTCTAGAATACGACCTTTCTTATGGCAGATTATCAAAATAAAAAGAACCTACAGCCCTACAAAATTTAAGCCTCTGAAAATATAGCAATACGGAGAAACAGTGATGAAAAAGTAACTTTATTTTCGGAACGCCTCTTTTCTCCCGCGGCTGGCGCTCCAGTTGGGATATTTAAAAATCCTTTCTTAGTGCACATTTACAACATAAAACGAACATACATAAAAAATTTCATCCTCCAAAAATATACCGGTGATGAAAGTGAGCGATTTTCGAATTTATAGTATAGATTTTCAAATTTGAAGACGGTGGCAAATATAATCCAACGAAATATTGAGATTGTGAGAGGTGAAAATCTCCGGAAAAATCGATGAAAAAATCCCCTGTCCATTTGAAAAAAAGTTTTCCTCATTGAAATATACCAAAAATGCTGGCGTTATAATTCAACATGTGAGATGGAAGGGATCCTTCTACGCCAGCACGTTTTTACGAATCATTATTGATATCATCCATAGAGAAAATATAACAATTCTTATGGTAAAGAAAAAGTGTGACTTTTAACCCCGTTCCGGGGGTGGTTGTCATAGTATCTGGAGCAGGTAGTCACATAGTTAATTGAGGGGTATAAAAACATTCTGATGAATATTTTCATTGAAAGTGGAATGATATACAGCTTGTCAAATCTAGGAAGAGACTTGAGAATTCTCTCTCGCTCTCATAGTCTTCTAACGAACGCACATCTAGTGGGCGGGACCATAACGGATTTCAGAAAGCTCTTCCTACATTTGATAAGCTGTAAGTAACTTATTAAATCCAAGATGAGGAAAAAAGTATGACATTCGTAGGGAAAAAAACATATTTGATCCATTGCGTTGCTGATATACGCAAATGACCTACCAAGAGGTAACAGGCGGTGAGTACAGTGGTGGCAGCACTGTTAATTTTTTGCGCAAAGTTCGGTCCTTGAATGGACAAGTGAGAGCTGTTTTCGAAAAAACTTCTAACATTATGTGGGTTAAAACTAGAGGCTAGGGACAAGCAGGTAGTTTCAGGTGTTCTAATAGATAGACAAGGGCGCCTTTTCATAAATAAGGTAAATCAAAGGGGACTTGCTTATTCAATTTTCAAGATATCGAATTTTTCAAATTATTGGAAACGGCATGCTCGAACAATATTTTTCAAATATCCTTGGGAGACAAACCGAAATAAATACTCGAAGCCATAAGTGTGTATCTTTCTGTTTCTTTCTTCTATTTGAAGATTTTCCTATACCGTTGATAACCAATTTTTGTTGATGGTATTGACGACACCGACAGTGAATTATTATTTACAAAACCGTGTCAGAGTGCGATAATGATTAATCCCATAATATTTTGCATTCTTCACTTTTTTAGCAGAACATTGGGTGTAATACAAGTCGATCAGACTTTCTTATTCTTATATGACGCCATGGCATTTCTATGATTTGCTGTAAAACAAACAAAATTGTTGAAGCAGAAGCTCAAAAAGTCAACACAAAATGTAGCACGTTAAGTCGAAACAACCATCCCCAAAACACATTTCAGAACAAAACCCCCTAATATAACTCTAGATCAATATTTATTAATAAAAACTAATAGTGATATTATGAGCCACGTATGTCACATCAAAAATACATGAAATAATATATATCTAAGAAAATTCTAGTATAATCACGAGATTCAACACAAATGCACAAAAATCTAGTTTTGCCGTACGAAAAAAACAAATGTACGTATCTCCTTCAAACGGATAGACAGTTAACTGAAGTGACGTTAGGATGGAGATATTGCTCTCGCGATCCTTTGATTTTGTTCGATTAACTCTTTCGTTAGTTCAATTTTACAATATGGCCGGCGCCAGTGTGACAACCAACCCGTGAGATAACTATACCCGGTTTCCCCTACAAGACAATTAATAAGAATCCCCTCAATTGCGTCCTTATAGAGTAGTCCTGGACCGTTTGGGACACTGAAGGGTTAGTGTATAATAAAATACATATTAATAATTCACAATCAATTTCAGCTTTGTCAGTATTTTCACCCTTGTATGTAAATTGTAAGCCAACTGTTCTTACTCAAATTAACGTAGAAAATTCCTTTTCCTCTTATAGGGGCCAATAATATGTTCCCTTCCAAAATGTACTGGCCACTGAGATGAATATAAGGAAGGTCCACCTTTATGTCGAATGACTTGTTAGCAACATTGAATCTGAAATAATAAGTTTGTGAAAAATAGGATGAAACTTGGTGATTCGTTCTGTTCACTAAAAATTTTCAGGTAGTGATCATATTGAGTTTTGATAAATTGAAAAATTAATCCTTGAGATTTGAAATTGGGGATATTTCTCAAATTTAAAAAAAATTTGAAAATATATTTTTATTGCAATTTTCGTTCTCAAGCAAAATGACAGTTGCATAAAATAATTTTAATGTTGGGCCCGTTCTTCGATAATTGAAACAATGCTGTATAATAAAATTCGATGCCAACTATATAAAATTTCTAATTATCAACAGAAAAATTGTCTGTGAAGTGGCGCTATATAAAATAATTCTTTTTTTATATAGAATTTGAAATAGATGTATTGAAATTTATGAAGTAACGTTCTTTCGTTGTTGATGAATTACAGGTATGGTCACTTCATAAAGTAATCATATTTGAATAGGTTATTTGTATCTGAGAGTGTAAGATTATAATGAAGACAAACAATTACACAGATTCATCGGTGAAGCCTGTGAGAGGTGGAAAATAAAAATGTACGTTCAACTTTACGAAAAGTTCACCTGGTTTCACGTATCAGATTCAAAACACCTCATGTAAAATTTGTCATGGAAGTACGTTACTGAAAAAGTTAAAATAGCCGCTTCATATTCAAGAGCAGTTTCCAAGAGAAACTAATTTAAGTTGTATCTTACGATGATGCACCAAAAAATTGAGTTAGCAGTGAAACAAACGAAAAGAAAAACATTGAAAAGCCCTTGTGCCCAGTCAAATAGATTTCTTTTTGTCTTTACTGGAGTTTTTTCCCCAACACCAAATCGTTATTTTTA
Source organism: Leptinotarsa texana (assembly GCA_015342105.1). Taxonomy (NCBI): domain Eukaryota; kingdom Metazoa; phylum Arthropoda; class Insecta; order Coleoptera; family Chrysomelidae; genus Leptinotarsa; species Leptinotarsa texana. Next base: position 6,043 of record WOGN01009762.1, on the reverse strand, counting down.
TACCTCGACACGTGATCATCTTCAAGAGGAAGATGATCACCATATTAATACCTCTCATTGAAAGAAATGCTAACTTTTCAGAAAAAAATTATTTTTTATTGATATGTTGTAAGAAAGCGTCATCGTGTAACAGTGTTCATTTTGATCGAAAGGTACCAGGCTCTACTTTCAGTTTGAGTATGGCCAAATTTCGATCTATTGGGTCTATAAAATTTCGTATAGAGAACGTGTTTCAAATTCGATACTCACCAGTGGGATCTCGGAAACTGTGAGAGATACGAAGATGGTTGAATTGGGGCAAAGTTGCGAATTTATCTGACTAACAATAATTCTGGATTTATTTTTTGAAGGATTCGAAAATAAATTGCACTTCCACATTGCCACTTTTTCCCTGTGTTTTCAGATTTGCTATCCAACGTTTTGTCTTTCGGTCACCATTATCAACTTTATTTTTTCTTATGGGCGCTACATTGGATTCTTTCTGCTTTGAATAGAACCAGATTTTATCTTTTCAATGATGTATCATGAGTTATCATTCTTCTTCGAGAAATTGGAGAAAAAAAATTCTTATCATAGTAGGCTTTCAATTTGTTATACTCAATGACGAATATTACTGGAGTTTTTTTCCCAACACCAAATCGTTATTTTTACACCCCGACACGTGTTTCGATCACCAAGTGATCATCTTCAAGAGGAAGATAAAACCAGAAACTTCTCAAAACTAAAGCTATTTATGCTATTCAGGTACATCATACAGGTAGGTAATCAGCAATACCACCCATACAAGTGTACCACCATAAATTAATTTTACAATTGGCCTTTCTATTATTACAATATTTCTATTATTACTATATTATTTTACAATTTATTTGTAAAATATTCATTACTTCACCAAAGGTTCCAAACAGTACATCATAACTGAGTAGAATACTTGAAAACAATTCTTGTTGACGAAATGTTTTATATCTTCCTATGGCTGATAACTTTGAAAACCCGGCGGTATTTACCAGATACAGGAATGTTTGAAATGAATGTGAATATTACTCGATACATTTTGAAATGTTTCTCAATAATTTCACTTTCATCAAAATAATTAGTAGTTTCTTATCAATGTTTGCTCTTGAAATTTTCTCTCTCTGCGTTGCTTTTCATTAGACTGCTTCAGCAGTGAGGAAATTGAACATCGAAATCTCTCTCTCTCTCTCTGTCTCTCTGAAACAATAATATTTTATTCTAACTCACCTCAAAGGATGTCATCTCTGTTGTTGAACCGGTGTCACAGCTTCAAATGGAAACGGTGACATTCCAAACGATCGATTTCAGCTAATGAAGTTGTCTCGCTTTATGTGAGTTTACTCTTTCGTGGCTCATTGGGTTTCACTAGTCACGAGTATTGAATATGCTTGTTATCTATCAGAAAACGGAGCACAATGGAATATAAGTTTCAATATTGGATAGTCGTTAAAAGGGAGACTGATTGCGACATGGTATAAAGTGACGGGTATCTTCAATTTGGGAACAGGAAAAAGTCGCAGGGTGCCACATCCGGTGGATACAGTGGCTGACGCATGACCACAGTGTTGTTTTTGGCCACAAAATTACAAACAAGTAATGACAAGTGAGGAGGTGCAATATCGTGTTGCAAAAACCAACAGTATCGTGTTCCACAATACCGGACGTTTCCTTGGTATTGCTTCTGGCAAGAAAAACAATAGTGTGGCATCACACGTCGTCAAAGGGGGTGCTTTCATTTATTTTAAGGGAAAAGAGTTTCTTGTACTCTTCCTATTCCAATTCTTTGTCTAACACTGGTTTGGAATGTTCATCCACTTCTTGACAATAGTGAAATCTGCTTACGAATTAATTTCTTAAAATATGTAATGTTTCTGCAGTAATTTCGTTGCAAACTCCTTTTATTCTCTTCATGAATTCTGGATTGGTTGCGGTTTTGTATGGTATACTTCAGATTTCACGAATCTCCACAAACAAATCTAAGGATGTCATATCAGGTGATCCAGCGGGCCATTCTAAGGAACCATGTGTGTTAGTTGGGATAATTGTCATCTAATCAACGTCGGAACAGTCTGTCATAATTAGGTGTTCCATTTTGCTGCAGCGTAATTTGAGTAGCATTAGATTCAAGGTGAAATAATTCCAAAACATTATCCTACTATCTATTTAGTACTTGTATGAATCTGAAATCTATAAAAATACGTCGTGAAATAGTGAAATGTACCTTCAAAATGTCGATTGAAATTCAGATAGTAGTTTTATTTTTTCATAATCCTGAGCATTTCCAATTGCTAATTTCAAAAGCGGTGAAACAACGTCTACTTCGGATGGTAGGATAATTTTTCTAAGTAGTTTTTGAAATCTATGGATTTCAAAAGATGAAATCATGGATTCATACCCCAATTTTTATATATTCAGGATTATTCGAGTCGGTTTTAATTTAATTAGTAAAAAATTCAGTCGGGTTGCGTTTAATATCCCACAGAGAAAAAGTGTTCAAAGTTAGAATGCAGTTGACATTGAAAAGGCTATCTCAATAAATAATAGAAGTTTAAAAATATCAAACATCAAAGCGTAACAAGCCTGGAATATTAAATTTGTTATGAATATTGCTCATGTGACTTCATAGGCGGAGTTTGAATTTTTCGAATGATACAGACGTGAATTAAGTCATTTTTGTAACTTACAATAATCCATTTTTTGTCGAAGATAACAATCTTGGCAGGGCTGGAGAAGTGACTACAAATTTCCTTTCATTTTCGTCATAATTACGTTCTGATACTCAAGTTTTTCGATTGTTACTTTGTTTGACCTACATAAATAACATTTATCTAAGGAACATAATACAGTAAATTCAAGTCTAACAAATTTATCTACATTCTCTGTCAGTGTTGACCACCTACGCTGCTGCTTTTCAATAAACAATTAAACTTTTCGATTGGGTAATAAATGTCGTAACTAACGCACATTAACCAGACGAATATCCTGCAAAAAAATATACACAGATTATGCTCGGGATTACTGCACGGATGAATAATTTAGCTGACACGTAAGAGGAAGGCATAAAGAATTGCTTGTTTGAATTATTGCCTTTGTCAAAATATACTTCTTGTTATGAACGGCCGTTGAGTATTGTGCTTCCAATTAATCAAACACCGAAAATATTTTTTGATTAATTTCATTTAGAATTCGCGAGTTTTTTTTAGAGAATTGATGAATGATTTATGAGATGTGGGTTTTTTTGAAGTTGTTTGTTTAAAAGAATTTCCAATGGAATGAAGATCCACTGTTTCGAATGGAATTATTTCTGATTGGTGGTAAATATTTCGTTGTTTCAGTGTTGATCGTACCTACTGCGCCATTGAAGTTTTTTACATCGAATTTATATTGATATAGAGTTTATTTATTTCGAATGAAGATGTCTGGAAGTTCATTTTGTGAAAACACCGTTATTAAAATGAATTCTGAACCTGGATGCTTTTGTTTGTGATGTAGTCGAAGTATTGCCAAATTATTGAAGTTGCTGATCATAAAATAGTTATTGAACATTCAAATGAAAAAAAATGAATGGGTTGAATTATTTCTTTTGATAATAATTGATGTCAAATTCTTCTTTGAGAAAAAAATAAGTTGAATTTGAGAAACACTGAACGTCAGTGGGTCGCAGTTGGCCGCATCATTTTAAGTTAAATTTAAAGCACAAACAAGTGCCGAAGTTAAACTTCACTGAAACTTTTCGAAAAAAAAGTTTCCCATATGGTGTGCACTTTAATGGTGACACTGTATATTCATTCTAACCTTTAATTGGATGAAACTTTAGTATTAATTTTGTGTATTCAAAGTCGACATTTAATGATCATTTTCTGATTTGAGCTGCCAAAATGAATGATATATTCAATGTCACTATCAACACGTGAAATAAAGTTTCCCTGCTGCGTCTGTCAATCTGTCTGTCTGAATGCATTTAACTGAAAAACTACCAACACACGTAGTGAGTTCAGAAGGTTACATGTAATTTGGCAATTGAGATGCTATTTTGACGCATACTATATTAATTCATAAGCATTTCATGCATATCATAGGTGGTCTTGAAAGTTATCGCAAAATTAAAACTATCGTACAACGAATTTATACTGATTCGACACACGTGATGAAGAAAGGTTGCCATTTACTTTGTTTTGTTTTACGTAGTTAATTACTTTGAAGGTCAAGATGGCATTTTTGTTTGTGTTGTTTCAAAATAAAATTGATATATGTGAATATACTGTTTTTTTGAGCAGCTTTCGTCGAAGGTTATTATTATTGGTTATAAGCTGGTGCGACACCATGACGGATAAAATGTTGACATGTACGCTCTGATATTTCAAAGAAGTGTTTTTCTCTGTGTAAAAGTGATATCTAAATTAAATAGACTTCCGTTAATAACTTCGTACTCATGAAAATCCTATTGCACTTTATGTCGTTTTATGACGAAGTTGATTATCCTAAGCAACTTGGAAAAGAATGTGTAGAGCAAGTATTGATGTTACAATAATATGTTTTATGGGTATTCCAGTGGATATCGAGTGTTATATCAGGACTATTTATTGATTGAGTTAGAAATTGTGGATCGAATATGTTTGCAAAATAATGAATAGCAATTCATTTGTCTAATTACAGTTCAAGAAAGCTTTAGAAGAAAAATGTTCGATAGATGACTTTCACGCAATATTGAATCTAGTCCTTAATTAGTCTCTCTTCAGAAATATAAGTATCTTAGTGTCTACTATTTGCTAAAAAACATGAATTTCAGTCAGAGATCAATCGTATTCTATATGTTTTTTTTGTTACAGGAAAGTCCATCTGGCAGTTAGTTTTAGAACAATTCGATGATCTTCTAGTCAAGATTTTATTATTAGCCGCTATTATTTCATTTGTAAGTATTGCTAATATATTAAAATTGAATGATTTATCACCATTTTCAATAGCAATTATAATAACGATGATGATTTATTATTAAACAAGAATGCAATGCAGTCTGTTATAATAATAAAGTGCACGAAGTTTATTTGTGAGTGTATATGTTGCCTTTTCTCGGTGGAATGAACAATGCATCGTTTATTGAAACCTATAAAACTTTTTATGAAAGCTTCCATCTGCAATTATACGGATAAACACGTGCATTGTTAGTGCTATGGTACGCTCTTTGTTTTTAAAATTATTGCAAACCCCTCAACGACCTAATTCGAGATTAAAAATACAATTCATAATACCTAATACCTAATAATGTAGTACAATTTATCTGTTTTTGGGAAAGATTTTTGTCTTCATTATATTTCTAGTAGAATCATAATCAGGCAAGGTGTACCTCAGGGCTCGATCGTTGGACCAGTACTCTTTCTTTTATACCCACAGCCTTGAATCTGTGTGGTGTATACCAGTCCGCAGATGACACATCACTCATTATCACAGAAACTAATACATCAGAACAATCAATCAAAAGCTTCTGCCATATCAAATAGTTTTGTCAGATGTTTAGAGGCAAATGTGATCGAACTGAATGTCGCCAAAACGGGACTTGTAATTTTTAACGAATCAATTAACTGCGATGAATCTCTATATGTAGTAATAATAATAATTAATAATAATTTATTTAGCCACTGAGGTACAATATGTACATATGGTATGTCACAGGTACTATTTATAATAAACATATACAGTTAAAATATAGCAAGTAAGTAAGATATAAAGTTTAAAATCTCAATGAGAGTTTGTTAGTATACTAAACAAAATGAAACTCAGCTGAAGTTGCCATCCAGATACTCCTGTACATTATAAAAACATTTTTCAATAAAAAATTCCTTAGTACTTTTATGAAAAATATTGTCTGATTTGGAGTTTTTTAAAAAGTTGGGTAGTTTATTATAAAACGTAATAGCACTATACTGGGGAGACTTTTTAAATTTAGATGTGGTGTGGGCTGGTATTCTCAATAAGCTACCATGCCGCGTGTTATGATTGTGGGATGATGCATTGGTTGCAAAAGTGGACA
>WOGN01009761.1:0-10685 GCA_015342105.1 Leptinotarsa texana | reverse complement strand
TATATATGAGATGGAACATTCGATATTTTTTACCTGAATCGCAGTTACTTGTAATTTTGAAGTTGTGATATGTTTTTGATATGTTGTTGGGTTAGACTTGATAAATGCATCAAGTTTTGAGGATATAGTGAATTTTATTATAATACACACACTGCAAGCAGTAAAGTTGCCAAGATGTATTGTTCGAAAATCTCTGGTGTTTTGTCCAATAGAAAAATAAAGCGAATTTCAAAAAATAAATCATCGCCCGATGGCAAAACCTGGCCATGTTAGTTGGTCGCGCATTCATTATTATCCCATGCAAATTTATTCTACTACTAAGTGTTTTGTGCGACTTATATATTCAAGAAAATGGCGCAATAATATATCCACACTACTCAAAAAGAAAATAAAATACATAAAACAGTATGCACGAAGATAGCATCTTGTGTAAAATAATTTATATGGTATATTAGCAGGTTAATGTTTTGAGATACTTATCCAGACAAGTCAGTGTTAAATTATTTAAGGTATTCTACACATTTCCTCCAATGCTACAAATAATACACAAGAATTGTGGAAGGAATCATATTAAAGATCATTTGCATTTTATAATCGTTGCACGGCGGATTCCCCTCGAAAAAAAAATTGAAGGCAGAGATCGGATCTACCGATAAAATCGTTAGTACATGTATAATTTGCCATTTTTCGGGAACAGCATATTTATAACGTTGAGTTTTACGGTTTAATCGGTTTAATTATACTCGGTTCTTCTAAATAATTTATATTAGGTAGATGGTCGATATTTTTTAAACTGAACATACCATTTTCGTCGATGGAATTGAGGCACGATAATTTGTCAAATTGGTCAGCATATAATTTTGATTCATTGTGCAGATTCCTCCTGATTGGAATATCTGAAGATTCACAAATACAGGAATTTGTCATGTCAACGTTGGTTGGTAATATTATCTAACTCATTGTTGCTCTGCTTGATTCCTTAACAATTCTTTTGAATACTGGTGATGCCGGTGAAAATATTTTTTCCTTAGTTTGTTATTCTGAATCCTTGAAATGCCAAATAATGTTTTATATCACTGATATTCAGAAATTCACAATCAATGGTGAAAAGCAAGCCATCAACCGATCTCTTTCAAAACGAGTATCAAAAACTTGCAGTGGTTCAATAAACGTGTATTGGTTACATAAAGGATTATATATCAGAAGAAAGCCGTCCCTTCATAAACTTTGGTGTCACTCTTGAAGCAGTATTTGAGGAACGAACAATTTTTTTGAATACGGTGTTTTAAGTTACTGGCTTTCGTACTCCTGGTAGATCTGGAGTGGATAGTTCAGCCATTTTGATTGGTATGGAGACCTAACGTTGTTATGAAACACTTTTTTGATGACCGCTCGGTGTACTCCATTCGAGTCTGAAACCTCTCTCTTTCTGGAGTATTTCTTTCTGACGCTGAAAAGTTGTTCCAACCTTTCAAATTATTCTTTTATACAAGTCGAATCCCTGGATTGTTTAAGCACTGAAACCCTTTTCATTTCTTGGCCAGTCCTTGAAAAATGTAGTTACAGTAGTTACAGAATAGTGTTATGTCCAAAATTTTTGAGAAGCCGCCGTTAACATATAACAAATTAATGTGGGTGTTCCAAGCGACATAGACTTCCCAATGGATAGACAAGACAGTTGTATTGTCTTCAGTCTAGTGTTGTTTCTAGTTTTATTGTCTAAATCATAACTCAAAAAAATTCATGAATAATAATTCTTATTTCGAACCACATATAATATTTTCCCAACGCCGAAGAAAGAATCATTATAAAATACAGAAGCTACCAGTGCTACCACATTTTGTTATTTTTTTACATCGAGTCGCGTAGACATACATATTTTCGAAAATCACGCCATTCTCAAATGGAATTACCAAATGGATCAGAAAATATTGACATGTAAGGGTGAGAATAATGTAGACGCTGGTGAACGCAATCGCTGAAATATTCTTCTTTTGTCAGGGGTGGAAAGAAAGAGTGCAAAATATTGTACAATGGTGTTCTACATGAATGCGCAAGCAGGGGTCGTATAGACGTTTATATACGAAAAATAGCGTCTCGCGTGGTTTTGTTGATTTTTATATTAGCCTCTCAATGGAAATATTACAGATTGATGACGAGGAAGGAAGTGTATAAACACGCTATTTAAGAAAGAAGGGAGAGAACAGGGTAACAACAGTGAAAGAGTGCATTGATTGGTATTTATTGTTATTCTAGTTCTTGTACAATTGAAATCCTGTCATGAAGTGGGATACTATTTGCTGGTATCAGTTTTACTAAAACTATCGTTAGATAATACAAGCGGTAAACGTATATGTGATTATAAAGTGAAATGAATCAAAAAAACTTTAATTTCTCATACATAATATCAATGATACATTTCTGATTTACATCACTAACTTTTCTCACCCTGTACGGAACCCAGTTATATACATTTTTGTGCAGTGACTTAAACCATGGTAGGAATATTTCGATTTTTCATTATTTTTGATTTATAGGTCCTACAGAACAAGCCTGTCCAATATTATTCCCAAATATTTTATCTTTCGTTTCTGTTATTTCTGTTTATAATAAGTGAATTTCTCGTTAAGTTTACTATATCGAAAGCATTTCTAAACTACCGCCCATATCCTTTTGAGTTTTATTTTCAGGCCATCATCCCATGTTGTTCCTCTATAGATACTATTGCGGTATCATCAGCAAAACTGACTGTCCTCTCTTTCTTTAATGTAAAAATACTGTTATATTTTAAACAGCAAAGAACCCAGAATGGGCCCTTGCAGTTCAGTATAGGTTCTCAGTTAATTTCTTTGGTAATAACTTCCATACTCCTTGTTCATTTGGAAAGCTTACTTCTTATGCTACATGCCTCATGTACTGTGAAGAACAAGTTTCCTGAAAACAAGGCACAAGACAGGCCTCATGAATGTGATCTAATGGGTTAGGCAGATCACTGTCCCAAATACTTCATCCAGTATCTCATTGAAATTTTTTTTCTTCTACACTATCCTTATTAACGGTAACACAAGTCACACCTAATGAGTAATTGTAACCTCAGTGTCCGATTCAATACATAGTCAATAATACCCATTACTCATTTATTTTCAATGGAACAAACTCAGTGAAAACTAGGACTTTTGAAATGATGACAGAAATTGTGATGATCCAATTGAATGTGTGATGAATATTGAAGAGCAAAGACTTACTTTTTGTAGTGTTCCGTGTTTCATTCGAAAAAGTTGAGTCATTGATCACTTGCGGAATTATGGAATTGTTAACCGCTTGAATGATAAGTTTGGATCTCATGTATCTGACCGCAATGTATGAGTGTAAATACTGTGTGAATGTAGTATGTATCATAGCTGTGACACAAATATAGATCATTTTGATTCTTCTGGGATTCCGCAAGTTTCTTCAACAAATATTTCGTGTTTGTCGATGAAACATTAGAAAATATTCGTAAATGATAAAATATGATTCCAAAAAGTTATATATTTCAATATGCTTGAATTGAGCAGCTCTAATAAATATAAATGAAATATTTACAGCTGGCAAATAGATTTTTGGTCAATGCGACTTATGTAGATGCGAGGGTCTCGCCCACTTTCCCGAAATTTCATAATAGGTATCATTTCTTACCTACGTTAAAGATAAAATTCAATTAAAAATTCAGACAATTCAGTTTGAAACATGTTTTTCTGGTTTGTTCCAGTTTATTAATTAGTAGCTACAATGTATGTTGACTTTCATATGACCTCACAATATCATCTGGATCTGTTATGAAGCCTGAAAGAAATACCAAAAAATATATATTCAAGTAACACTTCATTGTGAGATTTCACTGGACAGTTTATATAACCTCAAGCGTTTCCTCAAGCCTTTTGGCTAGTAGATTAACATACTTTTCAGATATATTAATAGCAAAGGATCCAAAATGGTCCCCTGCTGTTCATCATATTCAGGATTCTTCTACAGTTAAAATATGTTTTTATTCGTCAAAAAGATAAATTTGCCAATTTACTTACTGACAAATTATACGAGTATAAATATTATACATGGAGCATGTGAAACTTACAAAGAAATATAAAGTTTGGATATTTTTACACCTTTCATTTTTTATGGACAGTTTAGAATATTTGTTTGACAAAAAAGTGAGTACTCTGGATCTTTCCGAAGATTGATCGTTTCTAATTCTCGTAGTAGATTACAATGCTTCAAACATTAGATAATTGACGAATTATATTTTGATCATCATTATTGAAATGACACATCAATGATCAATATTTGATTGGTTAACTACCTCCCTAATTCATCTTATTCATTTTCACAACCACTCGTTATGTGGGACACGACTTTATTAAAACCATGTTTACTTGATTGAAAGCTGTGGAAAGTGAAATTTACTTCGTCGTACTTAATTCAGTTTCTGAATTCCTAGCACTTTAGGTGAATAAATATGGCAATTTCTTGATATTAATTTGCTAATGACAATTAGTCCTACAAATTTTGGGTAAGTTCCTTAACCAACGCTTTTGCAAGATTATTATCTTGTTGATAATACAAAATTTTTGATAGCTCAATAGGATTTGGATTTACCTTGAATTGATATATCGGGTGGCCAAACAAAAACGAAAAAGAACCTTCCTCTGAAACTTCAATATTTTAGAAAAAACGCAAGATCTTGTCGATTTTTTATTTATCTTTGTATTCATCTGGTATTCCGAAAGAGGGTAATAATCACTTCAAATGAATATATTCAAGTGCTCACTTAATGCTTGCTTAGTTGATTAAATATTCCAACTGATAAAAACTTGTAGGTATACATGCAATAATGAAGATATTGTTCGAAGTATACTTGGATATTCCGACGACAAATTTGGAAAATTCACATGAAAAGAAATCAAAGAGCCACAAATCTGATAACAGAGTAGTAAATAAGCACCTACATTTTCAAATTCAATTTACAAAACTATAAGGCGGACTTTTACGATGCAAAGTCTACTGTACAGACAATTTCAAAGGGTTTGAAGAGGTCCCAACTCAATTCCCAATAACGGCTCTGTTTCGATTTCATTTGGTCACTTTGTATCTTGGAAAATAATTCTGAATGTGTAAATTCATTCTGTGTCACCTCATGTGATAATCTGTCAATGTCGGTAAATGTGATTATCATTTTATAAAATACTCACTCACCCCGGTTTTCATTTATTACAGTATGGAAAAATATCTATCCTAAAAGTGTCTTGAGTGCAGTTTATTCAAGAATGTTTCTCAATTATTTGTTTTCTTGTTACAGTGGTTGTTCTGGATACTACGGGGGAAGCCAGTCTAGACTGGACGCGGTATCCCTATGGACCTCAGGCCAACACTCCAGGGGTGAGTAAATCAAATCACATATATGCATCACCTAAGGGTTCTATTTATAATACGGTTTCTAATTATTCATATAGCCGTATCGTAGTTTATGTGTTTTTCTTGGAATTCCCCTCTGAAAAAATATTATTCATGTTGCACGAAATATAAATCGAATGTTCATGTAAAGGGTTCGTTCGAGACTACCTACCCATGCTGTTATTATAGTAGCCTGGGTCGATTTCTCTTGACTTATCTATAATTTCACCACATATAGTTTAGGGGTTAGGAAATTTGGATGCACAGTTCGATGTTGAGTATGCGAATTAATTCAAAATAATATAAGGTCTTTCAACAGGGACTCCCGAACTTTGACAATTGATAACGGCCATCTTGTTGAAGTTACATGTGTCATTTATTAAGTATGTTCGTCAAATATTACTGGAGTTCTTTCGCAACACCAAATCGTTATTTTCAACACCTCGACACGTGTTTCGATTAAGATAAGATTAAGTTTAATCTTCCTCTTGAAGGAAGATTAAGTTTAATCTTTCTCTTGAAGATGATCACTTGGTGATCGAAACACCACAGAACTGAAGAACATATGTTGTGCCAAATCATCATGGACGAATATAGCATACGCGGGCAACGAACCCATTTTTTGCTATTACAGTAGCTCTTCGTAGTGAATAACATACCTGTAAAGCTACTGTGCGAAACATGTGATATTGTGAAATTACTATGGATCTTCAACAAGCAACAGCCGAATCAATCAGAAAAAAAATGTCAAATTTGGGCCGATTCCAATCCATAAGAGATCCAAGAGCATCCCAAAGAAGCACTGTTTGGTGTGAATTTTGGGCTGGCGGCGTCATCGATCCGCATTTCTTTGAGAACCACGTTGGCCAGGTCATCAGTCAACGGCGAGCAGGTCGATAATTAACAACTTTTTTGGCCTGAATTGGATGACCTGGACACCAACTTAAGATACACTTCGATATCAGATAGGCCGTGAACAGGTGTTATGTTCCTCCCCGGCATATTTTAAACTTTTCCGTCGTGAATTTTCCAATTTTTTGAAAAAACTATTGAAACTGTCAGGACGATTAGAAACAAAATATTTGAATGTTGGTATGAAGATCTTGCGATGTGTTCTATAATGTTATAATTATGAAATGCTCCACAAACCGTATACTGTACTTTCAACAACAAAAAATTTTAATTTCAAAAATATTTCCCTTTCAATAAATGACATTGAATAAGGTTACTAGTTGTATGAACAATTTTTCCGAACTGTCAAATTTTCTCTTTCAACAAAGTTAATCTCTATATACTGACAACATTCTATATTCAATCAATTCGCCTTGTATGATAAAAATTAAATAATGTAATTACATTGCTTGTCTAGCAAAAGCATCTTCTCAGAATTTTGTAGACTATTCCAGATCAGAAAACTACCTCAACCTATACTCTAGGCTCTATTCAAAAACATATTCATTTTCCTTACACCCAGCAAAATTAATTTTGTTAATCTAAAGCTATGGAGTTTCAATCCAATACACATCGGACTACTATTTTCATTAGTAGTACTGATTTTTTCATTCCACCGAATCTTAAATACTATTGGCATGATTTTATTCAGAAAATGGATCAAACAAATATTTCAATAATGTAACAAAATTTTCTGTAACTTTTATTACTTCACCTTTTAGAACATAGATATGATTTGGAAGTTTCTAGTGAAACTCAAACGTAAGTTGAAAACAATGAGACCATCGGATGCGTCATAACAACCGACCATTCATAGTCACGGCTTCGAAATGACATCATCCTTTACATAGGAATATCCCTGTTAAATTTACCTTCAACTTTTTCTCCAAACCGAACTATAAATTTATGTAATTTTTCTTCTGGACGTACGTGATATCCATGTAAATGTCTCCCTGCAAATGGTTCATCTACGCACAGAGAATACCAAAGGGTCCGTTGTTAGGTTCACATGAAAAGATGCCGGAATTGGGGATTCCGAACTTTTACCAAGAATTCTGAATTAAATATTATGCTGATTTTATCTCTTTGAATAACTTGATGTAATATGAGGGCGTGACGTCTTCATACTTACGAAGAATATCTTATAAGAAACGGATTATAGGAATACATTATTTCGAATATAATAGATACTTTTATAGATACGCATCTAAACAATTCAGACTTTATCCTCAGACTTACTGTTGTGTGTTTCGGAATGTAATTTTTTTGGTCGATGAATATGATTGCCACATATATCAATAAGTCAAAATATAAATACAAACAAAAATATGTAAACCTACTTCATTACTAGCGTTTTAATGTTCTTTCGTATCTTGTAATATACTGCTAATTCTTCAAACTTTCTATGTTTTTTACCACTTTCATTTGTAACTTAGGTTATTGCAGTAACGGCTACATCCATCAATTTACAAATTCTTCGTTTACGAACGACTAAATTCAAAATTTCGAGACCTGCGTTGGAGTTGGACTCAAAGTTCGAATGACTTGAATATGAAATATTTAGTCTTATCTAATATTTTTCCTCCTCCTGCTTCTTTCCGTTTCCTACTTGGAAGAAGAGTACCTGTTTTGCAGTGATAACAAAATTCTTCTCTTACATCGAGTTGGATAACATTTTTGATTGGGATTTCAGAGACTTAAAATCTGCTTTTGGAAAGAAGGTATTTTCAATTAATAATAACAATGTTAACCTAAGATTTTCTGTAACAATTTCTGAGACTGATAATTTTCATGTAAACTAGAACCTAACAGTTTAGGCCTTGTTAAAATTTTAGTGACGCTGTCAAAATAATGCTGCCCTTCGATTTTCTTAATGATGCACTTCATGAATGTTTTGTAATAGTCCAGCATAGTAAAGATCAAATGACGTCATACATTAGTGGTCATTGTCACGTAACTTAAGGATGATTTAATTACAATTAAATTTACTTTGAATTGAAACAGGTATATTTTTTCAGAAGAGATTAGTTTTTGTGAGAAAAGCTTTTTGGCTTTCTACCTATCTATCTTCATACAAAAAATGTTGAAAACTTCCGAAAATAAGTTAAAAATGAATTCATTACAAAAATGTGTAGATCTTTCAAAAAAGTAAATTGCTGATATAAATCAGAAAAAAGCCCTGCTTTGCGTCGTTTTTTAGCCATTTCTATTCACCTTTCTTAATCAAAGCTTTTACGAACTGATACATACATATCTAACTCTTCTACTGCATAATCTTTCACGTGCTGATATTTTTAAAATTCTCTAGCATAATTACCATAGTGATATTCAAGAAAGTTGAAAGAAATTCTTGAAATTACAGTTAACTAGGGCACTTAATTTTCAATCTTTGATCTGGATCCACTTCTTCATGTAATAATGATCAATTAGAGGTGTCAGAGTACATGTTGAATGAATTTGTATATAATTATACAGTAGATATTCAAAGAGTATAACTTGAAATGTTTTCGAACCATAAATTTAATTCAAAGCAAAATGGTACAATCATAAAAATATTCTATATTTTGTCAACACTTGATTTGTTAAATAAACATTTCGAATACTTTCGAGATGTTGAGCCAACAAATAATGAATTACATTATGTCAATATTGAGTATCTTTTAAAAATCGTTTAATGCCTTCTCATGTCCTCTGCTGACTAATCACTTAACATTATCTTAATTTTCTTCTAACTCCAAATTATTTGTGGAACTATCTCCATTTTTTAATGGAAGTAATTTAGTTGTTCATTCATATACTTTGCATTTATACAGTTTGTAAAACGTTTTTCCCTGATATCATGTCTTTTTCACCTACAAAAAATATTTTGGACAGAAAAGCATAAACCCGATAACAGTTTTTTCTTTCCTTGCGTAGATATTTCCCAATCCAACTTCTCTAACAAGGAAAACACTATATTGCACATTACATATATCAAATTGATAGCACAAAATAGCGGAAGTTCGGAAGTAATCTAATGAGATACTGTTTTATGAAGCTATTTCTTATGAAACATTGCACGATAAACACCTACACCCCTGAACTTCGTGTATTCTCGCGCCTTTGTCTACTATCAAATACGAATTTAATAGAAAATCAAGTAAGGGTACGGAACTGTATCCCGCGAGAAAATAATAAAACTCTTAAGTTATGAAATTACTCAGACGCTAGGGTGTGGACGTAACGAATGCATGTTTTTATATCGTTTTTTCTTTCTTGGGAAATAAATATCGTATTCTTATCGTAAATATCGTATTCTTTTCGATAATAGACCGTCACTGTCGAATTTCGATGAAATTTGGTGTTTTATTCATTCCACATATTCGGAGTGAAAATGTAAATTAGTTTGAAGCACAATAAAATGAAGGAAATGCGAAAATAGTTCGGAAGAAATTTCGATTTCTATATATTTGAATCAAGGATTCAAATAATAATAAAAATATTGGTCACTAAACTTTATTCAGAATATTTTTGATATGTTCCAGCCTTCATTGTCCATTGTCTAAACAACTTTTTCGCAACGGCATATCATTTGATCCGATTACAATCAACTAAATTCCGTTATAAATTTCTTTTTTGTATTTAAAAAAATGTTTGAACTTGACTAGTAGAAACTCCTTTCTTCAAAACGTTCGAACTCAAATTAACACCAGTTGTTTATATTGATTAATTGGAAGTTTTGAAATTGTGACATAGTAGCTTAAAACCTTTCGAATGAAATGTTATTTCTTTTGGCTTACTTTTTTTTTGTTCTGTTGAAACTGCACTGGTCTTTAGAATAGAATAGAATAGAGGAGTTTATCAACTACGTTACATTTTCATGTTTGTAGCAAGTCAAGTGTATAGGCATTCTTAAATAAACATGTAAAACAAAGAAGTAAATTGTAAAAATGTAAAAATACTAAGCAACGCAGGGGTTGCCTACGTACATATATAAACAAATATATATTCACCTATGATAATACGGGTATTTACAAATTACCACAGTACAATCCATACCGGTGAGTATGTTTCATCTCGAATAGACATAGCTGGCGTGAACTATTCTAGTGTTCCGAGACTGAGGATTTCCTTGAAGGCTTTTTTGAATTTGGTGATACTAAGCGCTTTAAAGTTATTCGGCAGAGAGTTGAAAAGATTGTTATCAACAGAATTCATTTTTGATCTGGTCAAACGATAACGGCATGTTCTTACCTTGTCCGCATTTCTCGTGAAGTGTTGGTGTATGTCAGACTGTTTCTCTAGCAACTGAGCATTTTTTCTGA
>WOGN01009759.1:0-10685 GCA_015342105.1 Leptinotarsa texana | reverse complement strand
GCTTCGAATTGTCGGCGGTAATTTGTCCAAGGAGTTTTTCCGTCAAACTGGCCGGCTTCATGGAGAGCTTTCCTGGTCCGGAACTGTCTTTGACATCTTTCATTGCCTTATGAAGTTCATCCATGTTGAAACTCAGTTCCGAAATTGAGCTTTCGGTGACAGTATCTATGGTGTGGGCAGAATTAACGATGTGCTTTTGCAACTTGCTAATTGTTTCCTTCATCTTGTTGATTTCTGCCTGAACTCCTTCTTTGATTTCCCCTACTTCTGTGTTCATTTCCTTCCTGATTTTATCTATCTCTGTCTTGATGGTTCCTGTCCTTTCTTCGAGTAGGCTCGCCGCACTACAAAGTTCTTTCTTCAAGCCTTTTGCATTTTCTAGAAGTTTTTCCTTCAGGCTATTCGAATTCTCTATAAATTTATCTTCCAAACCTTTTGAATTTTCCAAAAGCTTGTCTTCCAAAATCTTCGAATTTTCTAGAAATTCAGCTTCCGAGCTTTTCGATTTTTCCAGAAGCTTTTCTTCACGGCTTATCGAATTTTGTTGAAGTCCATCGAATTTGCTCATTATTGAACTCAAGTCACCACCAGAAACTTCGAATAAATATGTTTCGGGATCTTCTCCCGATTCCGTCAAGTTATCCCACAGTCTCTTCTGGGGTACTGATTTTCTTCCAGAACAATCTAGCTTTTTTGGGAAAGAACATTTTTGGCTTTCTACTACTCTATCTCGATGAAAAAATGTGGGAATTCTACCAGTGAGATTGACAGTGTTCCATGTAAGTGCAATTTGGATCATTCATTTAAAGTAGAACTCTTGTGAATGATATCTGATTTTATTCCATAACGAATGTTTGGAATACCAATTGATGTAAGAAAAGTATCTTCTGTATAATTCAGTGTTGATATAAAAGTATTTGTTTCGAAAGATTTTTTTTCGTGTAATTCAATGTTTATATGAAAGTAGCTGTTTCAGGAGGGATTTCTTCCAGTTTGCGTCACTCCTAAAAATATAACCCCTTCAATTCCATCTAGCTCTCTCTCTCCTCCAATTCTTGCTTCAATTCAGCAACTTTCAAGTCCATTTTGTAGATGATGCAAGGTGTTCCAGATTTATTGGAATAGTAAAATTATGATTTTTTTTTCAAAACAGAATGTTTTTGTACATCTTTTCAGTTATCAAAGGAATGCACTTCATGGCTACTATAAAACAATATAAAACCTGTACAATTATTAGTTAAAAGAGGAATATGGTTTCGCTAGAATAAAAATGTATTTTAGCAGGTGCTGTTGTGGACCAAATTTGAATGGATATCCAAGAAAAACTTTTCAATTTCATATAAATAATATTAGAAATTGTACTATCTGTATCGACCAATTGGAGTTTTTCACGTCCATGGTGGACAGAACTTCAAAAAATCTGCCATTTTTCAATGTCTTCACGAGAAAACATTACCTAATTTTTTATTATTGGTAGTGAATGAATACTTTCCAGATCAACAACGTGCAACAAGAATAAAATATCTTCCAATCCCATTACTGTTTTGTGTTGCTGCGCAAATGTGAAGTAAAACTGTGTGACCAGAAAAAACTATCAATGTTTTACCCTCTTGTCTGCTGCTTTGGAAAATAACTGCGAATAAAACTTTAAGTCTACAATAAATGTCTTAAAGACGGTAAATCATTGAGCTTTATAGGTTCTGAACCAATATGGCAGGATATACACGCTCACTTACATACTTTCTTAGATTTTAATGGTATTACAGAACGAGGTAGGTACACGTTTCATTCAGGAAATGTCTCTGTCAGTTTATTCACTACATCAAGAAACGTGCAGGTGATACAATTTCAATATTCAGAGATATTCTATGATCTTATTAATATATCGCTAAATATATGGAATAAGAATACATCGCTTCTCTGTAACTCCCACACATGCGACCATTTATAAACAGGTGGAAACGCAAAGTAGCCATTGTTCGTTTTCGATCATTTATCAAAGTCAAGTCATACAAACATTTTGAATTGGCGTAAAAGGTGTTACATCCTTTTCAGACTTTAGTTGAAGATCCAACAGAGATTTGAATAGTTTCATTAAAAACTAATAATCGATCAATTTAAATGCTTGATTAAAATAGAACTCCATAAGGAGATGTCTGTGTGGAGTATCATATTGAAAATAGATCGGAAGGTACAGTAATGAGAAATCTGAGGTTATTTCTTTCACTTTCCTCTTGAATTATTTTCAGTGATGTTGTTCAGTGAGTTCATGTGAGAACTGAAAAATTGAAAAAATCGGTGTTCTACGAACACCGTAGAACACTACGATGTAAAAGCACTACTAACCTAATGACTTATTGTGACGCCAATTCCGTTAGAAAAAAGACACAAAACATCTAACAAATATAATTCAGCACCAAGATTTTTAGAAGTTACATGAAATAAAGACACTGATGAATGTCATACACGAACCATTAACTTCATTTATAGTCCTTAACCACCTGTAAAGAAACCAAATTCATTGGTACCAAACCAAGTTTATCAGAAAATGGGTGAATAAGAAACAAAAGACATCAGGAATATTTACCTGAGAATCTTTAAGGGAAGACCCAGTATTCCACTACCTGAGCTGAATATTACTGGAGTTTTTTACACCAAATCGTTATTTTTAACACCTCGACACGTGTTTCGATCACGAAGTGATCATCTTCAAAGAGGAAGACTAAAACTAAAAACTAACGCGAAGCTAACCCTATTTATGCTATACAGATATCCCATACAGGTAAACCATCCAGGTGTACCATCCATACAGGTGTACCAACCTAAATTAATTATACAATTTTTCCTTATCTATTATTTTTCAATATATAATCATCGAAAATCACTTTATTGTTTTTCGAAATATTCCCCATGAAAATCTGTACACTTTTACATGCGTTTGAACCAATTGTTGAAGCACTTTTGCCACTATGATTGAGGTATCTCCAAAACATGCATTCTGAATGCAGCAACCGCTTCTTCAGGTGTCGAAAAACGTTGACCTCTCAATTTATTTTTTACGTGCGGGAATAAAAAGAAATCATTCGGTGCCAAGTCAGGACTATACGGCGGATGACTCATCAAATCGATGTTTTGAGTGCTCAAAAATGCAGTTGTTTGAGCCGATGTGTGAGAGCTAGCATTGAGGTGAAGAGTGATCCGTCTTCGGTGGTTGGTTTTCCTAATTTCTTGGAAGAAAATTGGCAAATAAACGGTTGTGTGCCACTCAGAATTGATTGTTCTGCGTTGTTCGAGTGGTACGGTGGCGACATGTCCAGTTTTTCCGAAAAAAACAGGCGACCATTTGCTTGGAAGTGCTTCTTGCGTGAACAACTTTTGTTGGATTTGGCTCATCTTGAAATATCCATACAGTCGACTGCTGTTTACTTTCGGGCTCACACGCGTAAATCCACGATTCATCACCTGTCACGATGTCATAGACGTGTTTCGAAGCACCGTGATCGCATTTTTTGAGCATTTCCTTCGACCAATCAACACGAGCCTTTTTTGAGCGATTGACAAATTGTGTGGGATCCAACGCGAACAATTTTTTTTAGCTGTCAAATGTTTATGCAATATTGAATGTATGCTGGTTCCACTAATGCCTAAGGTTGTCTCAATCTCACGATAGGACACATGACGATCTTGCAATATCAGTTCGCGCACAGTATCAATGGTTTTCGGAACAACAATTGATATTGGACGACCTTCACGAAATTCGTCTTGGAGTGAAAGACGACGATTGAATTCACCATACCATCGATAATCACTGGTTTTTGATAGAGCTTCATCGCCAAAAATTGAATTTAGTTCAACCATGCACTGTTGCTGAGTTAATCCACGTCGAAAGTTATAAAAAATAATAGCACGAAAATGTTCACGATTCAATTCCATTTTTGGGCAAACAACACAAAACGTATAAGCTCAAAAATGTTAAACTTCATGATAAAGCTGTCAGTTGCCAGATTACAACACTAGGGTTGCCAAATCCCGAAACATAAAAGGCAATCTATATACACAGGCAGGTCCAATCCAAATGAAAGTATTACATTGCTGGATAGTAGTAGATGCAATGTAGTGGATTTGAAAGTTAATTATAAGAATAATAGTTTCAAAATAGTGAGATAGTATATAGATGAATTACGAAAAATTCACAAGGTGTAACAATATGAACAATCTAATTCTTGCAGGCAAGTAACACTGAACACAATTCAACAGCCCAAGCTGAAAATATCAAAAATCTACGTCAAGCTATGATTTTTGAAGCGGGAAAGATTTGGATTTGGAAAGCTGTTGAATGAGTACTTAAATCTGTAAAAAGAAACGTATAAGTTTTCTGATAGATTCGACCGGTACTTGATGGAGATCAATAGTAATTTCAAAACTACATCTCACGATTTGATCTCTACAAACTTTATTTGAAAAATATATGACATGTTTCGCTGGCACAGTAGCTTTGTCAAGTGATTTGAATACTTCAAGTTTTTCTTACATTAATATACCGAGTTAGAAATCACACGTTAAAAGTAAGACCTCGTTAGTCCTTAGCTCGCACAAGTTTCTCTCAACATCTGAGAGTTGTCGTTCGTATGGGGGCGACAGCTGATTAACAGAAAAACAGATTTTAAACAGAATATTTATATACTATAGGTAACCATAATTGAAACTACCTCCAAAAAATTTGCTGAATCTCTACCTAAGGTACCTGTTCAATTATGATCACCTGAAGCATACTACCTCACATCTTCATCCATAATAATTCTCGATTTTTAAGAAAACAAGTTCAATATCTTTGCTTGAATTTTTAAGTTTATTAATTTCCATTGCTTCCAAATGATTCAGTTTCAAACTTTTATTTTCTATGTGCCAAATTTTGAACTCTTCGTTAAAGATATGATTTTCCTCTAGAAGATGATTTGAATATGTTGAATTTGTTTTCTTATTTACATTGCTCGTATGATGTTCCTGGATTCGATTCCTAAATGTTCTGCCAGTTTGACCAATATATACCTTGGGGCACGTTCCACACTTTAATTTATATATTCCTAATTTCTCGAATTTGGATATTTTGTGTTCATTATTTTTTACATTCATAATGAACATCACGATTTTTGGATATTGACGACATCAACGTTCCCTGAAAAGCAATGTGCAAGAAATATATTTCGAATGAGTTCTTCGAAAATTACGAATAATATTGAAACCAGGAAAACTAATGAATCATAATGAATGAGTTCTCAATTGTGAAGGATATCAATAAATATATAATTAGTTAATTTTCTAGCCACGTCCAGCAATGTTTATGGACAGTCGATATAACACTTTATAATTTTCATAAATAATAATAATCACTTAATGGCGGAACGTTTCACTGACGTACTTGCACACATCATAATTTTTTTATTTTAATTTTCCTGGTACATCCATATAAGTTTCGTTGTTTATCGTGAATAACTAGGAATAATGCGTAATATTTTTCAATTAAAATTACGAGAATGCGCAGTGCATATGTATAAAATCCATTTTTATTACGTACTCTTTCCGGTGTTTAATCATTGTACATAGTATAGAATACAAATTAGAAAAATGTCGTTATCACCTATTCAAGACAAAAAAATCATAGTTAGGCATGACCTAATATTGACTGCACTTTGTCATGAAGAGACAAACTATAACCTGAAATCATTCAACAAGTCTCCCAAAGAATAAATTTTTAAAACAGTCGCGGGGTCAATTTGTTACAAGAAGCTGTGTCTTTTGATGGTACTTATTGTGGAAGTTGTATAGAATTCACTCACGGACACGGAAATAGACACACCCGTAGATTCTGATAAAATTGCCTTGATCATTTTTTTTTTCCGTTTCTTTCCATAAATTTGGCAAATGATGAGGACAATTTAACATAAATACCTGAACCTGGCTTTTGGTGAAGGGGAGGGGAGGGTAGAGGGTGCGGAGGGGAGAGGGTGCGGAGGGAAGGGGAAGGATAGGGGAGGAGGATAGGGGAGGAGGATAGGGGAGGAGAGGATGAAGTGGTGGGAGGGGGGAGGCGGAGGGAGGGCAGGGAAGGAGGACATTTTCGTAACTATACCTAGTTATGGCCTATACCTAGTTATGAAAATGACTGTATATAATCCATTATTTTTATGAATATAAACTCAAACTAAAAAATAAAAATACCAGTCAGAGTTAGGACTCGATTTCTACTGAGGACATCGCGACAAGAGTTTCGCTGTGATTTATGAGCTATACGAGTACAAAGAATAATTATTTTTTGTTCCATAAATACCTCTTTTACTGAATTAAACATGCCCCAGGTTGTTATTGGATAAGTGGGTATCGATTGTAGCATGATAAAATATATTCCATCTTTGAGTATCCATTACTTCCTACTAAACCTTCTAAACACATAAATGTTCTAAACTTTCAGATAATTTTTTAACGCTCCACAAAATATTGAATATCCTTTTGACTTCAATATTCCTCCTCGAACGTTTAATACTTTCGACAAAAATACAGTTTTCGAAAAGTACTTTTTGCAAATACCTCAATGTCTTTAGGCATAACTCTTTATCATTTTTGATTATACCTTCCTCACTTCCAAACTTTCTGGATATGTGTAGTTTTCACAAAGCATGAGCACGAAATATCTATTTTCATTCGAGATATAATATTAATTGACCAACCTGCAAAAAATATTTCGTAAGCAATTATTTCGAAGGCGTATTTGGTGCGATAGTAACTTTACGAACACATGGTATATAAGAACCATTTCATATTGCCGAAAATTTAAAACCCCAGAACCGAAAATAAAAAAGTCGGAACGCGAAACAACGTAACAAATGAAGAACGCGTTGTTGAATATTGACCAAGAGAGAAGAGAGATATTTTAATAATGGGCCGACAAAGATATAAAGCAACAGAGGCGTAACAACAATAAATTTTAACAATTCATCTGAAATTTTTAATATATATCGAATATATATTGAAAATTCTAAAACCATTATCATGTTGGCCACTACTATATGGTTTAGTTGAACTACATGCAAGTTTTCTGATACTGACTAGAAAAAATACCGTTGTAGATGGTAGATTCTGAACTTGAAAACTTAGTACCAAGCTTTGTAGAGTATTTTGCTGAAGTCTCTAGCACGATGAAGCAAAGTCCAGAATAGTATGCAAAACAACCTCAAAACTACCGTTAGTGTATTGCAATGCAACCTTGAATGTGAGTAAATTATTCATTTAGATGCCTCCTTCATATAAATCAAACTTTTCTTCTGGTGATGTATGTGGTTTTCATGCAATAATATAAAAGATTCAACAATGGTTCCAATTCAACTCTTCAGTTTAAAAATCAAAGTATGAATCATTTTCAATTATATTGGAAAATTAAAGACTTCATCGACTCAATGTATTTGCTAATTCTGAGAAACATTGTGATTGGTTTACTCTTTCGACGGTATAGTGAATAGATAAACAACTTTGTTTCCAATACTCAGACCTTATGGACTAGTTTTATTTTCATCAGTTAGATGCCGTTATACAGTCTAAATGAATAACAGCGGACAGACAATATTCTTGATTGATACTCTCATCTAATGCCTCAAATGTCCCAGTATTTCAATTATCGCCGTCCAATTCACCTTCAATTTTTTCCATTTGATAAGTAGGGAGTGAACATATCTTAAACCGATATTTCGGAAAGGTCAGTGATTCAATCTAAGGTCTTAAGGTCTCAAAATGATGGATATTTGTTAATATATATGCTGAGTATTTTGAGTAACTCCTCTTACATGGATTTTGATTTCATTCCAAAAGTTCATTCAATACTCGATATTCAAAATATTAAAAAAATAGAATATCATGAAACAAACTGTGTCTTGGCATTTAATTTTCAGTTGGCGATTTTAATCAATGCCCAGTTAACAGTTTGTAATTTTTATTATTACATTCTCAGCTCATTATAAGATGCATGTTATAAAAACCCAGATATATTTAGTAACAGTAGAAAAA
The DNA here is from genome assembly GCA_015342105.1 of Leptinotarsa texana. Taxonomy (NCBI): domain Eukaryota; kingdom Metazoa; phylum Arthropoda; class Insecta; order Coleoptera; family Chrysomelidae; genus Leptinotarsa; species Leptinotarsa texana. The sequence goes on along the minus strand of WOGN01009759.1, from coordinate 2,630 downwards.
CGACAAAATGCTTTTTCATTTGATTTCAATATAAGTTCGATAAGATTAGAAAATATGTCATCAATGCAAAACCAAACCATCAAGTGTATGTTGTACTCACATGTACTCACATGAAATCACTTGAAAAATCTATTTTGTTTCAAAACCGTTCAGTCATAACGAGTAATTTTATTCGAGTATATCAAAAATAGTTGGAATAGTTCGCTTTCATTTCGTTAAAAAAATATCAATGGAAACGGTAAAATAAAACAACTTTGACGACATATCTCCAGAGTTCACAATAGATCTTGTATGGATTAAAATATATAATTAATCTCGAATAATCTGCCCGTGCAATTAAATTTACTGGTGCATATCCAAGTTTATAGTTAAAGAACTAGTTATTCGCACGCCTATGTATTTCTACGAGTCCACGGCGTTTCATATGGGGATTTGCGGCTTCGCGTATAAAAAAGAACAATTTCTGCGAAGCGAGCTCTTTCTTTTTCTAACCCAAAGAGGTTATTGGTTTGGGCAGATTTTATGGCTCGGCATTTTTATTGCGAACAAGTTTAAAAATTCAAAAAACAACCGAAAATCGCAGACAAAATAAATCATAAAGCCTCTCTGGGGAATTTGAAAAATGAACAAAAAATCCATGTAGACGAATTTTAAGGCTGTTTTAATTACATTTTTAAATGAGCCTGCTTTTAGGGCACAATAGCTGAATTTATATAGGTTTATTAAATTTTAATTTGCTCCCAAGGCTAAAAATACTAAAAAACTCCTCATTTCATCTGGTTAGTGGTCAGAGAACGCATTGTTTAATTTCTTCTTCGTGAAATACTGTGATGGTACTCGTTTATATGGGGAAAATAAATTGAAACCGCCTTTTTTTATTTGCTGATAGTCCGTTATATCTGCCCCGAATAAAAAATGCATTCACTGCCATTTGCGGAGACAGCATTTTACTTACTGTCCTTAACGCTCTGGTATCTTACTGATTGACATATCAGAAAATTTGCAATGAAAGATTCTTCAGCAAAACGAAATAACAATGGATGTATAGAAATAAAACAATTAGATAGTATCATTAGAAGGCGACAAGCAGAAGAATAAGATATATATAAGAGAAATACGAGAAAACAGTTGTTTGGTAAAGCTCCCAATTGGTTATTTAGTTCAATTTATTTTGTAAATATAAATATTTCACGCTGTATCGAGCATTAAGGGGCCACATGAGACTATCATATCTTCTACCAAAATAAAGATATTGTTCGATATAGACTTTTAGTACCTAAATAAAAAAATGAACTCCGATGCTCATCTCGAATGTGGAACAATATAGATTTGCAATTGATTAGAAGTAATCGGCTTTAAAAATAACGCTTAATATCTTTGTGTACATCGAAAGTGTTTTTGTTTTGTGAATGCCACCATCAAGAGTGAATATCGCCTTCTACGGAGCTTCCGGAATCAACTCCTCAGAAAGATATCTTTCCGACGCTATTTTTCACGCAGACGACAACGAGGAATCAAAGTGAGTCCCTTAATGTTCTCGTTCTTGATATAATTTCAACCACTGTTTTTTTTTCGCCCATTATTTTTGTGAATAACTGATATCACCCCACTTCAAATATTTTCCAACAGTTCATTTTTCAAAACCTATCTCTGAGATAATATTTACGTAAATAAAAGTTATCAACAGTTACAAAGTGACACAAAATCTTTCAAGTATGAAAGTGTGTAATCATTTACGAATATAAATATCTGAAATGATGCAAAAAATCAACAAACAATTGACGAAGTGTCAATTAATGTTTAATACTATCTCCCGTCTGATTGACGATTCCACATGTTTTTGATCTTCTCGATGTGTTGAAAAATGCGACATCTTTCAGTATGTACAGTTTTTCTCAAACCATGTTGAAACAAGTGGTTCTTTCTATGGATGACCGATCTGATGTCGCGTTTATGGGTGCAGGTGGCATGTTCCATACTGCAACTAGTGATTTGGTATTCGTAAGTTGAGAAAGACTGTGTTTCCATATCTGAAGGTGTTCTGATAATCTACATAATTCCAATCTTCACAAACCTCTACTACAGTTCCTTTGAGTAAAGTTTTAGAAATCGTTAATTTCACAACCAAATCTGATTTTGTCCCACGTTTCCAACCTCTGAACATACGAACCCGCTTAAGGCAATCCAATCGATGTGTTTCATTTTGACGTTTCCAATGAATTCGACAAGGTTCAGAAACGTCTACTTCTTCTCAAACTAGAGCATCTCGTAATAATAATAATAATAATAATAATAATAATATCCCCCTACGCTCCGGGGGATATTGAATCCGTTGTAGGAAACGAGAAGTGCCGAATTTATTGGAACTATTCGTTCCCCACCCTTAGGCTCATACAAGCTTATAAACCTGAGGTGGTCCTTCTCGATCACCAGAGCAAAACGATATTTGTCGTGGAGTTTTCAGCTCCTGGCGATACGAATATCGTCAGAAAAGAGGAGGAAAAACGGATAAAATATCGAGATTTTCTCTTCGAACTCCGCAGACTCTATCCAGATCACTCTGTCAAGATGGTTGTTCTGATTATTGGAGTCCTTGGTGGAATGATGTCCTCTCTACTCTCGAATCTTAA
>WOGN01009758.1:0-10686 GCA_015342105.1 Leptinotarsa texana | reverse complement strand
CTCAAGGCACATGATTCTTGGACCCAATGATCACTTACCCCACGGTATGGGGAGTGGTCATTGGTTGATAATGCTGGCGCGCCCTCCCGAATGTATCGGGGCTTCGCGGAATAGGGCCTGACCAGCGCACACTACGGTGAAAAAATAATAATAATAATAAAAGGTGGTGGGGCCCATAGCGATGATTTGCCTACCGATGACAACCCTGGCAATGACGACGGACGCTTTGAATGGTCGCATGAGCTAAGATATAGCCTTATACATTGCTATGAGAGTAGTGAGTTTAACGTTGAATACTCTATTTTTTTATAGTACAGAAATGGACTCAAGAGTAGGTGTATCAACACAATTTATAAATTTTCGACAACAGGAGAGCCGTGGACTCTTGACTAAATGGTATAGTACAGCCTATGAACTTATCAAAAGTGCCGATGAGAGGGCAGAGAATGGAGCATTTCTTCTCAAAGACCACTCTGTTAGTAAAGTTGTTCTAATCAATTGATCATTTAATCTTGAAAATTTACTGACTTGCTTCATGATGACAGAAACTTCAGCCGGACAAATTCAGAAAGCTGTCATTCTTGGTTCGTTACGTCTCCTCAGGGCCCACGATTTTCTGATACCATGACTGCTTACCGCACTAAGACGGAAATCATGGCCGGACACTCTCCGAATGTATTGATGCTTCGGAAAGGATCCAACCAGCACAATTTTCATGAAGTAAATAATGATGATGGTAAAAACAATACTAATGGTGGAAAGTATAGAGGTTCATTACACAACGTGTAGGGCATGCTGCGTGGCGTCTGATACTTTAATGCACTTAAATATCCAGTGTAGACGGTGGTCTCAGCCTATATTCATGCAAGCCCTAAAAGTGCTTCATTACCACCAACGACAGTTTTATGGTATTGTCAAGACACCCATGTTGCCCACGTTCCGGGAAATATAATATCCGTGGTGGGGAATGAAAAATACAGACCTTATTGGAAATATTCATATACCACCCCACCCACCCTAAGCTATTAAGCCAGATGTAGTTCTTCTCGAACATCAGGGCAACACGTTATTCGTCATGGAGTTTTCAGCCACCAGGAAGAAGAATATCGTTCGAAAAAGGAGGAGAAATGGATGAAATATCAAGATATTTTCTGTAACTTCGCAAACTCTATCAAAACCACTCTGTTGAGATGGTTCTGATTATTCAATCCTAGGTGAAATAATGCCCTCTCTACTCTCCAATCTCAAGATCTTGCCGGTTTGTCGCACGAGGGCAGAAACATTGGTCGAATAAATGTAGAAGGCTGTAATTCTTGGCTCATTGCATCTGCATGAGGAACATGATTCACAGATACAATAATCACTGACCCCACGGCGTGGGGAGTGGTCATTGGTTGATAATGCTGGCGTGGCCTCCCAAAGTGCCGGAGCTATCTTACCATTCGATAAAAAATAATAATAATATTCAATGACAAATAGACAAACAAATGGTAACTGAATGCCAGAAGAAAGTTGCATTCTCAACATATTTTTCAGTAACACCTCCAAAAATATACATAGACATAGAATGAATGAATATAAACAAATAGATAATTATTATAGATCGAATACAAATAGATTGAGGTTACATCAATCCTAATGAAATCATACAGAAAATTCCACTGTGAGTTGTATTTAGTTTGAATTGAACTACATGGAAGTTTCACAATGAATGTTAAAAAGTAAAATAGTTCCAATTATATCGAACTCATGTCACTCCATTTTTCAATGGGTTTTAACAATTCCCAAATTCACAAAAAGAAGTAACTGCGAAAAGAGGAATGAAAATTTATATGTTTTTTACCACTTTTATTTGTAACTAACGTTACTGCAGTTTCGTCCTATATGGACATTCTGAAACTTATACAATGAAATTTATTATACTGCAGTTTCATCCTATATAGACATTCTCAAACTTATCCAATAAAGTTTATTGTACAATAAAGTTTATTGTATAAGTTTGAGAATGTCCATATCGGACGAAACTACAGTAACGTAGTAAAAACATAGAAATGTTCATTTCTTTTTTCATTATGATCTCCTACCACGTAGTAAGGGCTACATCCAACAATTTATTGAAAGAAGTAATTGGATATTTTTAACTGAAATATAAATTCTATATGAAAAACAGTAAAAATCATTTGGCAAACATAAATTGTGAATATTTCCAAGAAGATATGGCCTTTATAAGATGAGAGTGGAGTATTTTAATTCCTTCGTATAAAAAAAAACGACTCAATCACTGAACTTGTAAACATGCAGTGATCATCAGAAAGAAATCTTGGTCTATCCAAATCTAGTTTACACACATCCAATCAATCATCTTCGAAGACTTTCAAATCGAAAAATCTTTTTGCCACTCAATAACACATTATGAATGTGTTCCCAAAACATGTTCACTCACGCTATTCATTTTTTATCCAAATTTAATCAAGGGATTGACGATGCCTTTGTGAATACGTGGGGGTGAGCGGTGTGTCGGAGGGAAAATATTAATGAAAAACAGCTTTTATGAAGAGCTTGATAAATGATCATATCTTTCAGCTTTGCGCTGGGCGTGATTAATTAATAAACATTAAAAATAGTTTGCTGGCACTCACAGCTCTGAGGATTGACGAAAGTCACATAACACTCTCATACGAGTTGGTTTCGTTACTTTTGCCATGATTTTATAAACTATTTTATGAAAGATCAAAATGATTATTGGAATTATTGGTACTAATAAAGTGAAAAGATAGTCATACTACTATCCGTTGAAATTTGTCTCAGTAATGCAATCTCTAGAGCCGATTTCTCACTTTGTCTCTTTTTATATCTGTTAATTCAAATTTTGAGTAATTCAGAGACCAGATGCCATATGCCATTGCGGGATGACGATTTCCACATTCATTGTTTTTAAAATAAATTTCAGTAATTTCCATCTTTTTCGTCATCGAGTACCTCATAGCTGATGAATTTGAAAGGGTTATAATATAGTTTTTATTACCTCTACAATTTACATATTTCATGGTGAATTTTATTAGTTCCGACTTCCATTATCGGAAAAATTAAAAATTGAACTATTAAAAATGAAATAAATGATTGAAGAAGATTTCAAATCAAGTTACTACACGACGTTTCCATTTTTATTATTTACAATCGTCTTCGGGTAATGAACGGACTATTTCTCAGATAGATGACTATTTATAGGTCATTCGAACCTATACCCTCTTTCCTCTCTCCGCTTCACCGGTTTGTCGGGAGTTGACCGTTTTTCGTATCTCTAGCTTTGCCGAATGCGTCATTGGACAAGATATTTGCAGTTGCTATGAACTTTCTCTTCGACCAGAGTTCCTCCCTGAGGATTATCTCAGCTCGGGACCACTTGATGTTATATTGATGAGTCCAAACATGCTTTGTTATTCCCGATTTGTTTTTTCCCGTCGTTATGTGTTTCCCTCGTACTCAGCAATGCGGTCTTCCAATAGCCTCTTAGTTTCGCCGATATAAGATTTGCCACACTCATAGGGTATCCCGGTGAATGCAACTCTTGGAATCGCAGTCCACGTTTGGTGGCCTAGCTTTCGTTAGGTTGAAATTGGGTTGGCATTCAAGGCTTCATATGCTCTAATGGAATACATCTAATGGAATACATAATGGAATACATCGATTTTCAAAAGCAAAATTGCAATTGGTAGGAAATCGAGTTTTCTTTTCATTTGACCCTTAGTCGTATTGAATTAAATTGGGAAATGGCATCTCCACTTAGCGGGCTCTTTAGCAAAATAGAAATAGCTTGATGCTATTTCTATTCCATCAACAAAACGTTACCACTGTGTAAAGATAATGATATCACAAATACTCTCAAAACATCAATAAGTAAGTATTAAGGCAAACGTATAAAAGCTTTCCTGAATAACTTAATCAAAAGATTGAAAGAAATACTATCATTCATCAAACTGACTTGATTGGATATGACAGCCTACAACACACTAGCTGAAGCAAATAGAGGTATATGTTTTTCTTAAATATTTTAGTTGTCTAATGAGTTTTTTCCTCCAAAACATTCAGTCATGTAGTTGAAACAACGTATGTTTTCATAAGACTTTTTTGTAAGTATGACACCGTAGGGAACTATTTAGAAATATACGTAAATAATAGTTCATGTGACTTACCTCTATGTCTATTCGTTTGTTTATCGAACATGAGCATCGCGTCTTCTATCTGAAACAAAAATCATTTATGAAATATAAACATTCAGTCAATATTGATAAGTGATTATTTCAATGAAAAAAATACAAACATTTCTCGTCCTTCACGACATCCTTGAGATAATTTGTATTACAGTGAAATAATTGGTTGAAATTATTTAGCATTTCAATATTATTTTCGTGACATGAATGACATTATTCCTTAAAAAAATCGATATTTTGGAAATTAGAAAATAATTAATTGATACAAAAACAAACAATAAAGTCATGGGCTGCATCGGAAAAATATTCATATGTCACAACAGTAGTATCCTTTACAAGCCAACCAATCAACTACGCAACACTATCAGGTTAGCCAATGAGCCTCTGACATTCGCCGGATTTCCAGAATGTAGAAGAATTCCCCGTGTCTGTGGCTCATGATACAAGAACACAAGCGTTGGTGTCGCTTCCTGCAACCGGAGAAATCTGCAACTGCAAAACATGTCCTAGTAGAAACAGACTCTTTTTAAGGACAAAACACAAGCACTACAGGAAAATCCTTAAAGCGCTCTCAGAGCAGTGCCGGTGCAAAAGTAGTGATTCACATTGGATTTGAATCGCTGGAGAAATACGAAGAAACTAATTCAAGGCATAGTCACGACTTCATAGGGAGGTCACTGAGATCCATAAGCATTCCAACAATTTTAACAGAAATTATAAATTTCACGAAATGAGTGAGCATACTTGGAGACTGGCTGTAAGTCAAATTATCTGAAAGAACAATTCGTTCAGGCCAGTCTCGAATTATTTACACTGTAGGTTAATGGACTGACACCTGAAAGCAAGTACTCCCCTGGCTCATACTCTATCGCCAACAGCATATGCAAGAATAACTTCAACGAAGAATCCTGCACTGTTGTTTTCTGATAGGTGTCAGTTTATTAACCTACAGTGTAAGTAATTTGAGACTGGCCTGAGCGAATTATTTTTTCAGATAATTAGAAATTATGAGTACGAGTGTACATGTAGCTCGCCAGTCAGTCATTGCTGAAACTTTGAAATATAACTTCCTTCTTCGCAGTAAGCGCATATATATTAATGATATCTGCCGCAGTAGCAGAAAAAACGTTTGGTACTTCGGATTCCTTCCGACAACTGTCTACCATCCTGGATATTGTTTCCTTCAATCATTACTTTTCATCTCTCACATATCAAGAATGTAAATTTATTATATAAATGAAGCTTTTTGATGGTTTCGAAAAGCTTTTCTTGGCAGATTTTTGCATACGAGTGAACACTACATAATGTTCCAAGGGGTTTCATTAAATGAAAATATTGTGAAATATTTCGGGAAATATGCATTCTATATAAGAAATTGATTTGATTTGTGTTATAAAGATGAATATATTACGCATTTTTACGTATTCAAAAGAATCAAAAATGACAATTTGAAGGAAATCAATCACAGTTAGTGACAAATCTCCACAAAAGTGTGTGAAGATCAAATCCTGAGGTGTAGTTTATGAAATTAATTTCAATCTTTATGAAGTAACGGCCGAATCAATCAGAAAAAAACAACATTGTGAAATATAATATGTATGTTAGTCACTAGACTTGAAGGTGTTTAATTATTGTTGGAAGCCTGAATTAATAATTTCATTTGTTTTTGAAATAATGAAGATAATACTATTTTAAACCGTTTGAAAATGTTGAATCAAAAATGAAATGAACAACAAATTTTCATTGACAATTTCGACGGATCTGAACATAGTAAATGACAAACACGTATTCGTACTTTCGTGAAACGAAATTGATTATTTGATATATAGTTTCAGTTTGATACTATAGGGAATGAATCAGTGCCAACTGTTCAGTCACCATGACATTTCATGGACGTCATGTTGAATTTATTATAATGCTGAACTGTTTTATAAATCGTCCATACGAAATCCTCTCGTGATAACAGCCTCGCTCTATGATTGATTTTTTCCATTAAATTATTGCAAATCGGGGTATTCGAAATTATTCACCTATGAAATTAATGTGTACGGATTCAATATTCGCCACTAACTGACCGGGTTATATATTATTTATGCACCGTCTACCTCTTGTTACATTATTGCTAATTGACGATAATAAAGAATTAACATTCGTCCATTGGAAATTCGTAGTAATGACATTAAATTGCATAAGTTACAGTAAATTGAGTAATCAAATGCGTTCAATATATAAGCATAAACAAAAAGCAATATGTTTAAGAAGTTTATTCATGAAATTGATAATGAATTTGGTAGTAATATTAAGCAAATATGCTATACTCAATGAAAATGTGAATATTTTTAATTAAATTTGGAACCTGCGTACCTCCCAGCTTCTCTATGTGAGAATAACTACTTCTTTGGCTAACAACATGACGAATATCAACTCAATATCAGACGATTATTTGTGCAGAGAGAATCATTGCGGATGTTTTTCGTTGTTCAGATGAGCTAATTGAAATTCATCAAGTGGTCACTTCTCATCAGTGCAAAACGTATAAAAGAGAAACAATATGTAGTGAATTGTTTTGTTATATCTGAAATGTATGAAGCAGCGTTTTCGATGAAAGCTTGGATGAAGGTGCCATATTTCCACAAATGACAAAAAAATGAATAATACACATAAATTTTTCATTTGAATCACTGAGTTCGTTGGTGAAAACCTTATGAAAAACCGTTCTGTAGGTTTTGAGTTTGTCCCGTTCAAACAAACAAATGCAGCATGTACATTTCTCATTACTATGATTGAGTAGGTAATCATTAACTAAAGTTGATTTTCAGCATATAGCAGGAGCCTTACACTGTATGACTGACTACTATCACTACTAGTGATATTTCCTTCGAGATTCAAAACAATGAATAAGGTCTCAGATCGCCTTCACAGATAATGTAGAACTAGATACAGGTGATATTTGCTTCTTTCATGGGACCAGTATCCATACAAAATCTAGAAAATGAGAAAAATTCTGTATTACAATAACTTGCATGGTTTGAAAATCAATTATTACAATACTAAAACATCTGTGATTATAACGGAGAATACTCCATAACTTATCAGGTTTTTTACCGAAATACCAAACACATCCCGGAACAAAACTGGCATTTAATAGTGATAACACAGAATTATTCACCACAATGCTCAAATGACTCCTAAGACTGTAACAATTCAATTTGTCACAGTTGGTTACTTGTAGAAATAATTAAAAGGCGATCGAATGAGTTGGAGAACCTCTACGACATCAAGTGTATATCGTATTTAAAATAACTCCATTACGCAGAGACTTAAAATGTTTTGATGTCTAAAAAACTTTATATTTAGCAAAATCAACAATAGATGATAGGAATATTCACCATGCGACACATTTCCACTTGTCACATAACAGAAGTCTCTACGAATTATTTTACAAATTATAAAAAAATGCATTCAACCATACCCCAACCTTGGAATGATTCAATTCGAACTATTGAGGTTTACTGGTATATCTTTTTTATTCAAACCGATGGGGTCTTTGTAAATACGAGAATCAATAAGGGGATTTTCGTTTCCGAGATTCGAAGAAGGAATTATCAAAAAACTGTTGAGTGCATACAAGAATTTTCAAGTTGTTGAATTTGATACATAATTTATGAATTTTAGAAAAATGTCAAACAACGAGTTTTGTTAAATGCTAAGTATCTTAATAAATATTGAATCTCACTTTGAAGCCACACAAAATGCAAGGTAAGATTTTCTTGTTTCATTCAAGCCAATCTGGTAAGAATCCTCGTTCTACTTTCAGGTCTCTTTTCTCCTCTTTTTTTTGGGTTCCTATTTCACACAACATTCTTCGGGGAAAATATTATGATAGAGAATTGATCCGTCAAAAATTATATCTGTAATTTATAGAATTATATATGTTATTGAGACCACCGAGTTGAAGTACCAATATTAATATCTAGGACATGGTTTATGGATGGAGTCCGCAATTTTTCAACTATCAGGTTTGCAGATGATTTTGGCAAGGTGTGACTTTCGTTTCTCATTTCTTTAAAAAGTTATATTCAAAGCTTAAAAGGTAATGTATCATTTATCATTGAGATATATTTTTATGGTGTGAAACATGATCATATGTATGCGAATGCTATGGTAATTACTTATATTTATTCATTTTCTATGAAGTGTGTTGAGAATATAAATAAAACTTAAATTGAGTTTTCTAAACGCCACTGTGTAATTGTCTATTACCTAGCTACCCTCTGAAACCAATAGCGTAGGTAATGTGTCATTTACCTCTGACTGAAAGAGTATAGTTTCAGCATAAGGTAAGAAAGGTCTAGTTGAGTACGAAGTGTGTGAGTGTAAGTCATAATTTAAGTTCAATTTTTCTCTGGTACCTATTTATTTTTTTTACCATGTGTGTTTCACATGAAAACAATTTACCTTCCGTGCGAAGAACTTACTTATGAGTTGCGTTTCAGAAATATAGTGACCAAAAAGATATACCTACAAAAAATATTAAATGAACGTTTGGCTAATAGTAGCATGGATGATAAGGAGATAATTGCTTTGTCTGATCCTGAATATGTTTTTGGACCAGAGAAAAATATCATTACTGACACCCTAGAACAACTCAGAACAATATTAATAATTTCAGTGGTCCAGAAACAGAGTGTGGTTTTCAAAAAATGTAATCGCAACGTTTTCATTTTTAAATGAAGGTATAAGTCAATAGCAAGCTCGGTAATGAATTGGGAACATTTAGTTTCATTGTTGAAAACTCACTTTTTGCCTCTTGACTTCGATGATAGAATTTGGGATGATATACACGGTAGGACCCAGGGTAAAAAAGAGCCTATTCATATTTACATCGTGGTGATGCAAACATATTTCAATCATCTTCAAAAACCAATGCAAGACAGTACCAAATTGAAATATATCATTTAGCTATTGAAACAGGACATGTTTGTGATATTTTCAAAGTTTTGGTAGTTCCGCATTGCAAAGGAATTTCATCGGTTCCAGCTGAGAGTTTTTCTGGGGTTATCATGAGTTGATTGATTATTTCTGCTGTTTCAATATAGAAGATGGAAACCTGTAAACTCTCTGTGCATTTGTAATGCGGAATTTGAAAAACCTTTTCGTCAGAATATGTAGAAAAATAGTTTGCGAAGAGATTACCAATAACATTGTTACTATTGCAAGTGATATCCTCCAAATACATGGTTGATGGTAAGTTGTTCTTTACATCTAGTTCGGAGGTCAGCAAATTGATGGTAGTGTTCGATGCACCATGTACTTTTGTATTTTTTATGAGATTTTTTCATTTCCATTAATTGTTTTCTCAGTTCAAAATTATATTATACGGGAAAGTTAATAGTTTTGAATCTCTTAAATGGTACATACAAGTCAACAGCGGATAAAATCACTCTGTATAGATTCGGAATAGCTTGATCGATATTAGGTGTACTTTCAGAAATGCTATTCCAATCAATAATAGCGAAAAAATTATTTATTCCATAATAATCACCATTTATAAAATCCTAATAGTACTCTTCATATCTAATGCAGCTCTGTATCAAATTTCAGGTTGCAGGTAACTGCGGTGTGATGCACATTGTTAGAAAATTCAATTAATGAAAAAACTAAATCTAGTGTAATATTTCTGCTATTAGCAATAGTGTTCAATTGATGAAGGTTGTATGAACCAAAAGAGGGTTGTAAGACAAAAGCGTGAGAGTTATCTGGATAATTGAAATTCATACCTAAATCATCGCATTTGGTATATTATAATACGCAAACAGAATAATTTCACAATCTCTATAGTTTTCAAGAATATAGTCAATATCATACGTGTGTTGTTCATAATTATTATTTGATGATAATGATGGTATATAGATTCCTCCAAGTATTACTTTACGATTTTTAGTATTGAGAAAAACAAATAATAGTTCTAATACATTCCGTGGTAAATTGATTGTTTTGGCATTCAATTCAGATTTAAAAGCAATCAAAATACCACCACCACGCTTCTCATTACTATCTGTATTATCTCTATTTAGCCTAAATATATTATAACCTTTCAAATCTAATTCCACATCACAAAAATTTTTATTTATCCAGGATTCTACAAGAATTATAATATTGTAATCAGACCCTAGTATCGAATGCTATAGTTCATTTAGTTTTGTTCGAAGTGCCCCAATGTTCTGATAATATACAGTGTGGTCCAACGAAAACTTAACACCTCGATTTTCCGGCGTTAACATGAAAATGTGGAAAATCGCTCGAACCCGTCAATTGCTGATTCGAGGGGGAACAACTTTTCCGCTGTTTTCATCCCCGTGACTTCAACCCCCTAACGGGGGTGAGCACAACCCCTTGATTTTGAATAGGGATGAGGGGTGTTGAGATACCTCATTTTGAAGATCTTATCGTGTACTATCTGCCCGTAAAATTT
>WOGN01009755.1:0-10686 GCA_015342105.1 Leptinotarsa texana | reverse complement strand
ATATATATATATATATATATATATATATATATATATATATATATATATATATATATCGATGATACTTCAAATTGGTTTAATCAAATAGACAATCTCTGCAGCAAACTTTCTTCAACTACATATGCCATGAGAATTCTCAAAAAAAAACGTAGACACTAATGATCTGGTGACTGTCTACTATGCTAATTTTTACTTTGCAATAAGGTTTGGTATTATCATCCGAGGCGCCAGTTAAAAGCCGAACAAAGTATTTGTCTGCCAAAAAAGTGTAATCAGAATTCTCTTTGGTATGAAGGCCAACAATATACATTTTCGAGTGATTAAAATTTTCAATAAATCAACCAAGCTACTTCGAAAAGCATCATAAAACACATAAGTATGGAACCAGATTTAGAAATGATTTTTTATATCCGATACATAAGAAATATCTATATGAAAGAAGCACAGTCGTGGGTGCTTTGTTGACTCACTAGAATTGACTGCCGTATTGGTCAGTTGTTTAAGCCCCAGTCTGAAAGATCGATTTTCACTTCACTTAGGAATCACATGTTAAAAGATAATACCTCGTTAATCCTTAGCTCGCACAAGTTTCGATTTCTGAGGGTTGTCGTTGGTAGGGGTGCGACAGCGACGAGAAAACAGATGTATGTCAAATATAATGTAAATTGATTTACTCAAAAAGATCAACCGAAAATAACAATTTTATTAAAAAAATTGAAATTACAAAGAAATAATATACAACAACAACCAAACAAATTGAATTGAAATATTAATGAAAGCTGAAAAAATTGAAATATTGAAAATATTATTAACAATAAATGAAAACATAATGAAAATTTAAAGATTTACAACCAAGTTATGTCAAGACGTTTCGATTGTTATTATCCACAATCGTCTTCGAGTGATAACTGGACTTATTTCTCCGAGATCTGACTATTTATAGGTCATTCGAGTGCTTTCACCTATCCCCTCTTCTCTCTTTCCGCTTCATTGGTTTTGGCGAGAGATGACCGTTTGGAGGAGTTGGTCGTTTTTCGCTTGATTAGATGGTGTCCATATATTACGTATCTCTACGCTAGCTTGACAAAATGCGTTGTTGGGCAACATATACGTGGCTTCTTTGAATTTTTGCCAAAATAGGATGATTTCAGCTCGAGTCCACTTGATGTTAAGTTGAGGAGTCCAAACATGCTCTGATATTTCGGATTTGCTGGTTTCTCCTCGCTGAGTGTGTTTCTTGTGCTCAGCAATGCGAACTTTCAATGGTCTCTTAGTTTCACCGACGTATGATTCTCCGCACTGCAGGGTACCCGGTAAATGCAATTCTTGGAATCGCAGTCCGCGTTTGGTGGTCTGGTTTACGTGAGGCTGCTACGGATAGTGTTCCCAGATCTGAAGCAGGTCCTGATGTTATATTTGGATCCAATCGGTTTTATCCTTTCCGATAATCCTCTGATGTAGGGAAGTACAAGTAATAATTGTGGCGGCTTCTCTTCCTTGTGGAGTAACCATTCCGTTGAAGGTCAGTTTTGATGATGCCTAGTTCCTTTTCGAGACCTTTCTTTGTATAACAGAGCCCAAAAGCACGGTCCAGTAGAGTCTTGGTGATTCCTCTCTCAGTCGATTGATAGTGGTTGGATTTATGATTCAGATACTGTCCTGTGTGAGTGGGTTTTCGATATATAGACGTTTTACATTTAGTGTCGGTCCTCATTACCAATACGTCTGAGAAAGGCAATTCGTTGTGTATTTCCTTCCCCACTGTGAAAGGCCTTACATTGTTGATGTGCTTCAGGAAAGTGTATAGTTCTTCATTCCCATGGTTCCATATTATGAAGGAGTCATCTACGTATCTCAACCACACCCGGGGTTAAGTTCAAGTCAAGATGGTAATGATCATGTTACTGATCCAGAACTGCATTCATCTTGGATCGTTCAAGTGCCAGCTACTCCTGATCGTCAAGTGATTAAGAATAGACATTCTGAATCCGTGAGTCCAAGTTTGCAACCCAACCTGCGAAAGCACCATCCATAGCAGCTAATGATCACTCTTCATCCATCTACTGTTGATTTAATTCTTGTTTCTCCTCTAGAATGTCGAGCTTATCCAAAAGCTCAGCCAAGACTCCAGTCACATCGTGGTAGAAAGAGAGGAAAAAGCTGCATCCCAACTGATACCCCTATCAAGAATGAAATTGAAAGAGAATCCTTGGAAAGAGAACGTAAAAAATTGGGAAAAGGAAATAAAAATAAGGTGCCTGAAAAAAAAGAATTCCTAGCAAGAGACTGAAGACAAAAGAAACAGTTGAAAGAGTTATATATGATGATAGTTTAAAAATTAGTTGAAAAATTACTTACAAATATTGAGAATAATGAATATGACATAAGCTACTTCCGTAAAAGTGGTAAAGTTGAGAATAATTTCTACTTTCCTATTGAAGCGGATATGGCAACAGTGTATTTAGAAGATATCAAAATTGTGCTACCTCTGGAAAATGTTGCAGAGAGGAAGACCAAACGCCAGACAGATGTCTATACGTTCCCAAAGAATATTGTTAAGAAATTTAATATTTGTTAGACTGTTGTTAATTTTTAATTTTTTTATGTTGTAACACTTTGTTTCTTTATTATTTGTTAGTCTTTCGATAACTTTTATGTTGTTACACTGTGCCCCTTACCCGGTAACAGAGTACCCCAGATGCGGGGCTGAGTGTAACAATAGACTGATTTTTTTAAAGTGCAAATTTTATCAAGTGGTTTAAAATAATGTTACTATTTGAGTTATTTTGATTAAAGAGGGATTATTAAAATTTATCTGTATGCAAGAAACAGACTGATTAAACAAATATTTTTGTCACTATAATCTAATTTATTTTTTTTGTAACACTGTACCCCACCTGACCTACTTGCGGTAATTAATTTTTGAACACCCCACGTACACTTATTTCATAGATCGCAACTATGAGCATCTATTCGAAGAGTACGCGTTTCACAAGTCATGTTCTATTTGGTTCGACCTCCAGCAAGAAATAAATTATTTCACAATAATTTATTATATCGATATCGCTATGGATATTTTTCACGCAAAATCGAGGAGAAATTGTGAGAAAATACACGAGTCGCACGCCAGCACGATGTTAAAAATGTTTACGTTCTGAGGCCTCATTCCTGGCTTGGAATTTATACGGTGAATATTGGAAACGAGCGACAGTACATATATTATCTTTATTTTTTCTGCCATAGTGTCATATCAGGTTGTAACTAATAATAATGATATTTAATAAAAGGCTCTAAAATATTTCTCTATAATAATAATAATAATTTTTATTCGCAGAAAAAAAAAGGAAAGTTTTACGTAATAAAGTACAAATGTGAATAAACAGCGGCAACACGGAAGCAATATGAATATTGCTTGTATGTGTTATGGCCATGCTGAAGCTAATAATGATAAAAAACAAAACAGAAAAATACATGAAGCAGCAATTATTATATACAATCATTAACAAATATTAGTATGGATATGTTCTGCCATTTCGATAATTCATTTAATAGTTCATTTATATATACATACATATACACATACATATACACATGTACATATACATATATAAATACACAGATATACATATTTACATACACAAGTATATTATAAAATTGTGTCACAATCGGGTTTACTTAAGTCAATATATGGTAGAAGTCTTAATCGGGTGCAATATTTTAAGTGTTTTCAGGTAACAAATTTCAGTTCTAGTACATATATAACAACACTACAAGCACTCATATACATATGCACACGAATATTCATATGAACATATTGGTGCAGAAACAAATTCGAGATATATTTAAACTTATAGACATTTATACATATACACACACATATAAACGGGTATATATGCGTACGCACACGTGTACAAACACACATTGTGCCTGTAGATTATAATGTTCTTACATACTATCTGGGAATATTTTGATTCACAAAATCTTAAAAAATTTTCTTCCTCTGTCAAATATGAAACCTTTTTTTTTCTTTGACATTTTTAAGCTGTTGATATTCTTTATTGTTTCTGGTATGATTTTCTAAAGGCGCGGTCCCAGATAAGAAGCATTTTTTGTCCTATAGTTTTTTCACATCTAGGTGTAATTATGCGCATATTTCTATTTCTAATATGATGAGAATGAATCACTACTTCTAATGATTTTTTTTCTTATATTATTAAATATACTTGAACAAAATAGATGACTTGCATCAAGTACGCCAGATTCCTTGTAGAGTCTATCCATATCTGTATTGTCTCAAGGTTGTTCAAGTAGCAGTCATTCACCTCTCCCCACCCTATTATTCCATATGATATTTGTGATTCTACAAAAGCATTCGGTGTCTAAGTATTTGAATTTGGCCAGTGTACCTCTCAATTTTCTGACAATGTTTTCAACGTAAATGTCCCATCGTAGATGTCTATCAACAACAATTCCTAAGTATTTTATCGATTCTGTTTCTGGTATCACATAATTTTGTCCGATGTGCAAAGGACCCATGTTTGGTAGACTGCTAGAGTAGGACGTAAAGGGTAGGTATTTAGTTTTTTCGAAATTTATTGTCAGTTTGTTGTGTCGAAACCATTTTTCAAATTCTAAGAAATCTGATTCCGCAGATAATTTTAACTGTTTCCATGAAGGATTTTCGTACAAAATAGCTGTATCATCAGAAACTTGACCTTTTGTATCAAGACGTAGTAAGTCATTCAAATAAATAGATGAAGAGTATTATTATAAATATGATTGTGTGCGGGAAATCTTAATGGAAATCATCTAACATATAGTAGAGACATATAGAGAAAAAAGTGAGGATAAGAATATTTATACAAAAAGGGGTGCGATTCCAAAGACAAAAGTATTTGTTGAGACTGTCAAAGAAAAAATGGAAAAAAATATGAAGCGAAAGTAAATGCACATGAAGTCAAGCCACAATGCAGTAATAGTTGTGCTCTAAAAAAATGAACTTTCAGAGGCTTAGAAGAAATCAATGAACATTTCTGGAAATTGAATAAACTTTCGCAAAAAGAACTCTTGTTAAAAGCTGGATCAAGAAAGTATCAAAGAAAAGGAATACCACTAGAAAAGAGAATTCTAGACGAAAGCATTCTTTCAAATATGTTCTGAAACAGGAGAATGGAATTGAAAACTTCGTATGTAAAACTTTTCTTTTGTCTACCCTCGGTTATGATAATAATGATCGAATCATAAAATCTGTACGTGATTCGGAATTCTCATCATTGACGCCTAAGCAAGATATGAGAGAAAAGCATCCTAAGATCAGGAAAATTGATCGTAATATCATTGTGAAACATATCAAAACATTCTGTCCCTCAATATCACACACTACAGGAAAGAACACGCTCCCAACTGATTATATCTTTCAAGTAACATCTCAGTGAAAAAGATGTATGAACTTTTCAAAGTGAATCATTCCAACTTCAAAGTATCATACGAATTATACAGAAAAAAGGTATATTCCATGAATATTTCTTTCACAAAATTGGGGAATGAGGAATGCTTTGACTGTGAAAAATTTGACATGCATCAGAGCACACCAAGGATCAGCGCAGTATTGGGTGTGGGGAATGTAATGTATGGAACAAGCACAGAGAAAGGTTTGAATGGGCCAGACAAGAATACAGAAAGGACGGAGAAATTAAAGTTACTGAAACAGAAAATTTGACAGTTGCAGCCGATTTACAGAAGGTGGGTTATACGCAAAAAAAAAAAGTTTATAATTTAATCCCGTTACTTCTTTCAGGTGATAATGTTACCTCGAGCAGATATGTTCAAAGAAGTTATATTCATTCCAAGGATCATTGCATTCAATGAATCATTTGTCCCTGTAGGGAAGTTCACGAAGACTGTCAAACCTCTGGCAGTAATACGGCATGAATGCGTATCTGGTCGAAAAAAGGAAGATTTAATCTCTACATTTCACTCTTTTCTTTCAAAAAATTGAGATATTCGAAATATTACCATTTGGTTAGACAACTGTGCGGCTCAAAATAAAAACTATTTTCTTATTTCGTTTATGCTGTGAATAGTAATGAGCTGAACGTGGAACTATTAACCATGAAGTACTTCCAGTCAGGGCACACTTCCATGTCTGCAGACCCTTCCATCACCAATTCGAGTCAGCTTTAAAGAGGAATCCTAAGGTATTGCAAATTGAAAATTTCTCTGAATGGAGGGATCTAAGTTCCAAATATGAATTGCAGAGAATATCTCCTAAGCCCTACCTCTACGACATGGTTTTCGTTGAGTTCCACAGAAATAAAAAAACTCTCTGGTAAAAAAACAAATTCTCGTATGAACCTTTCGAACTGAACTTCCTAACAGCAACGTATTTTAAAGCGAATATACCAAAGGCTACTCAACGAAATACTAACAGAGGAATTTCTTCAGAGAGAAAGAATAATCTGATATCCAAATTGAGACCGATCATTCCTGCAAATCGGTTATCATTCTGGGAAGAACTGTAAGTTTCAGAGGAGCTGAGTGATGGTGACTTGTAGTTTCTCATGAACTTGTTCATTATTACTATTTTTAAGAGTGTTTGTTCAGTTTACTTTTTACTATTAAATCATTGAGGTATTGTGTTCCAGGTGAGAATAAAATTCTAATAAGTGAAGGGTCCTTGATTATATCATGATTTCCTAAGTTAGAATGTCCTAACTTCAGATTTTTTTTAATTCGAATATAATAATCATGTTACATGAAATATATATTACTTATGATAATTTCAAGAAAATAGTCAGAACTGTGGAAAGTTTCCAATTCAAAGAATTCAAAATGATGACAGCATAGAATACTTCACAAAAACTCATTTATCTCCTTTTCATAATTTGGCTAGTTAGGACATTTTAGTCAAGTATTATGCTCTGTGTCAGAAAAATGTTTACAAGCTTTTCAAAGAAGGTCAAAAAGATGTGAATGACGATGTGCGCCCTGGACGTCCTACAGCGCATCAACCGATGAAAATGTCAAGAACAGAACAACAACACACAATTAGTATTAATTCAATTTCAAAAATTCAAAAATTGACAGCGTCATACCAATTTAATTATCACTATCGCTAATAGCGACCTACTAGATGGATTAGTTTCGTATTTTCGCATTTATGACTATGTATCTCTGTAGTTGTTCCTAAAATAATTTTTTGCTGCGAACTAGTTTATTTTGGGTGAAAAATTCAAGAGACACTTTTTGTTTGGAATGAAACAGGCTATCGGAAATAAATTTTCAAATGGTAAACAAATAATAAGACAAAAGATTACATTGGAAATAAATTTTAGGGATTGCGTTTTCCACCCCTTACAACCATTGGGAAAACCAAATAAATTTCTGGCTAAGTGTCTTTTTGGTAGTACAAAACGTCAGGTTAATTTAATTATTGTAACTTTTTTAGTGCTCATTATAAAAGTAGTATAAGTCGACTCGAACATGAAAATTTGAAATTTGTGGTTAGATAGGAAGTAAACTGTGTTGGGTAGCATTGATTTGTACTCTTTTGATAATATATCGACTAGAATAGTTAGTATGACTCAAAAACAGATTTCAACAAGAAATTTGAATGAATCGTTCGCAAGTCATCTTGAAATAATTATAATTGAACAATTCACCCTTCAACAGTCAGTAAACAACTGAAGTCATATTTCGTTGGTATATGAGAAGTTTTCAAATTACATCTGATTTATTTGAAAATTCCACACCAGTAATTTTGAACCAACCAAAATACGTTATTTTGACAAATCACCATGGCAATGGGAGTATTTTAGTGGAAATTTTTTTCTCGTGGGATAACCGACAGCGAATTATACTGGAAATTTTTTAACGTTTACAATAACAGACCATTTTTTACAGATTGGCTTTCATTTGTTTACATAATATATTTAGTTTTCATACATTGTTGAGAGTGGAAAAATAAATTTTAAAATTATTTGATTTTCCACCACAATTCGGTGAGGTTAAATTAATATCCGGAAATTTTTTCTCCCTCATGAATATTTTTAGAAAATTTCGCTCGTCTGCGATTCGGGAAATTTTCTAAATATTCATGAGCTAGAAAAAATTTCCGGAAGTAATTTCACCTCTAGTGGTATTACTAGTGAGAAAACACTTCATTTTCTTGAATTTCCATTACGGAAACTAGGTACCTTTTCGAGCGAAGTTATATTTTGATGTTGCATGCCTAATGAGAAAATTGGGAGTCAGCTCATTTCACCTTCACATATTTTTTGGTGAGATTTATATTCTACGCTAATTGGTTTTATAATATTATAACCATCTTCACAAAAAGGTAACTTTATAAATCGAAAACATTCACATCTCTATTTCATTCAACCTTGAAGAAAGTCGTAAACTGTGAGAAAATCATCTTCGGAATATAGCCTGTCTAGTGAACAATTACCAACATACAGAACACAGAATGTTATTTTATCTTCCTACAAATTATATCTACAGTTAGATGTAGCGATGCGTTAGGTGTTCTCTCCAACAATTCTTGTAGTTGTTGGAAGAAATAAACACCTTGTTTCCTGTTTGTATAGAAATACCCAATCATTACTGGAGTATAATGTATTCGAGAACTGGTGAATGGCGAATCTGTTACAATTCTTGTACATACGTGCGAAAATGTTTTGAAAAATTCGGTCAAGAAGTATATTTTCTATAAATATTATGTCAACGTTATTTGTGTGAACTCTCATAAACGAAGATTCAAATAACTTTCTGAAATAAACCATATAAAATGCCAAATCACTAAATTGACCAGAATTGTTTTTTTAAGGGCAAAACACAGGCACTACAGGAAAATCTTCAAGGCGCTCTCAGAGCGGTGCCTGTACGAAAGTAGCGATTCACATTGGACGTGAATAGCTGGAGATTAAATCTATTTGGAAAAACGTTCTCAGGAAGTTTATTCCACATAAACGCAGTTCTCCAGATGAAAGAGTTCTCAAATAGTGAAGTTCGAGGTGTACTGAGTTGAACCTTTGAATGATGATAAGTCACAGTCCGTCGCTTATTTCCGATATGTACTGGAATCAAATGTGCCAAGTCTCTTGAACACGTTTAATATTCCTTTCACTCTTTCCGAATTCAACTCCGCCCTATCCACAATAAAGAACACAGGCTCAGGACCAGATGACGTACCAATGATCTTCCTAAAATATTTACAGTCAGAAACTAAAATTAAACAGTTCGAACTTTACAAAAAAATTTGGTGTAGCCAATAATTTCCGGTTCTATTGAGAGAAGCAACTATAATACCAATAAAAAAGAACAACTCAAACACCAATCTTCCCAATTCCTTCTGACCAATTTCTCTAACATGTGATCCATGTAAAATTCTCGAGAAAATGGTTATTAGACGCTTACAGTGGTACTTAGAATCGCACAACCTCTTAAGTTTTCGATCAAACAGATGCACATTAGATAACTTGGTTACTTTACATACAGACATCTCAGAAGCTTTCGAAAGTAAGAAAGACCTAATTGCCGTTAGTTTAGATATTGACAGCGCCTTCGACACGATTCGCAAAACTACCATTTTTGAAAGACTCATGGACTTTGGACTAACTGGAAACATTTTCTCCTTTCTACAAAACTTCTTAACCAACAGATCTTTTAAACTTGTTACAGATGGTCTGTCATCTACACTGCATTTTCCAGAAAACGGCGTCCCACAAGGCTCGGTTCTTAGCACCACTTTATTCCTGATGAGTATCAACGACATCTGTACTTCGATAAATTCACCCATCAACTATATATTATACGCCGACGACCTCATCCTCTTCTGCTAAGGCAAAGCCAGGGACAGTACTTGCACCTTATTTCAGAAGGTCCTAGACAGATACCACAAATCCGGATTTCACTTTTCAACAACCAAATCTTAAGCAATCTAGTTTAGCAAAATATTTAATCGTCTATCTCCACAATTAGATCTCATTGGGGACCAGTTAGAAGTGGTTGATCCACATAGATTCTTGGGAGTTATGTTTGGTAAAAGACTCACATGGAGACAACATATTCAGGAGACGAAAGCTAACTGTCTGAATCGTATCAACATTTTAAAATCATTAGGTCATCACCAATGGAGAGCAGAAGAGAAAATACTAATATGGACTTACAGATCAGTAGTCTGCTCCAAACTGGATTACGGAAGTATCCTTCATATGAATGCCTGCAAAACATACCTAAACTACCTTGACACAATCCCAAACCACAGCACTAGGAATATGCCTCGGTGTCTTTAGATCCAGTCCGACGGAAAGCATTCATATTGAATCCTCTGAACCACCTCTCTTTATACGACGAAAATACCAACTATTATCCTATTTCTCCAGGGTATCTGCTTACCCACAAAACCTGTTATTTGAATTAATTGACTCTATACAATCGGCTCACCAAAACAAACCCAAATCGTCGCTTTCACCTCCACAATTATTATACCCTATTTCAAGAAACACAATCCTCAAAGCTACAACTCTTATGAAACTTTCTAAAACTCCGCCATGGACCAAAAAACCGCCATTTTTGAATACATGGCTAAGGAACTACAATAAGCATGATACGCCTAACATAGTCTTCATAGGAAGATTCAGAGAACTGATAAATAACCAGCAATTCGACAAAATCCTTTATACT
>WOGN01009754.1:0-10686 GCA_015342105.1 Leptinotarsa texana | reverse complement strand
GGTAGATCAATTTGAGTTATTCTGAATAGAGGAAGTTTTTCTAGGAAGTCGTTTCATTCCGTTCCTTATAAATGAACCTGAAGTGAGTTTATTACAGCATTGCAAACAATGTGCATCAAATTGTGTCAGATTTCATGAAAATAATATTATGTTTTGAAGTGGATACAACTACCACAAACTGCTATATGAACAATTCTTAAATCAAAGTATAATTTGAGACTTTTAATTTTGACTAAAAGTGGTGATTTGTATGTCGTTGTGTATCCTAAATTATTTCAAAGCAGATTTCCTGATTTTTTTGCTCCAAATAAAATGACAGCTGACTTTGTTGAATTATGTTTCGAACAATGAACAGAAAAAAAGTCGCGGTGGATATTGTCTTGGGCGTCTTGCAGACTATCACTGTGAAATAAAAAATATTATTGCGTGTTATCCTTATAATGATGTATTTTGCATTTGCTGACGAATTTGTGTTAGTCCAATATGTGAATGGTGAACAGTAGGGGCCCCGAAATAAAACCCCGAGGAACTTCTCTCTACATATATCACTCGGACTACTATGAGAGAAATATTCCATAAATGAAGATGGAGCATCATCAGACAGAACAGAAGAGCGGAATTTTGTGCACACAGGAGGGTCTATTCGACCCTTCACCGCAACCCGCAAGGATTCATTGTGGCTCATACCTATTCATACTCGACCAAATGAACCCAGTTTCTTAACAAAGCCTATCAGTTTGTATTATGAGTGGTCTTTCAGATGGTAAGAGTACGGCTCCGCCAAACTCTGAAAAACTGATTTGGTCCCCTGCGGGGGGCACAAAATATGTACTTTGATGTTTCATCATTTTCCAATCAGAGGCGACACACACTGACTTCCGACAGTCCGAGTCTCTGAATATGATGTTTGCAACTGTAGTCTATCAACTATTTGGTATCAAACTTCGAAGGGTGAATAAACGATTTTGAGTGAGCCAATCCTGGACGATTCTGCCAGAAGTCCATTCATCTTTTTGCCATTCAGGTAGTGTTCAATCTTTGTTCGGCAAAGCCTACAGTGATGCTAATGACAGGTTCTGGTCCGATGAGACTGCTTGCAGCACCCTCTTTTGCAAGGGAGTTAGCAGCCTCATCGCCTTCTAGGCTAGTATGGCCAGGAATCCAGACCAAAGAAAATCTGTTAAGTCTTCTCATCGAGGAGAGTCATTTTTGTCAATTTGCGCCAATTTTTGGCGTTGCTCGTTGGAAGCCAAGAGCTTCCAACGCCGCTTGACTGCCCGAGAATATGTTTATTGACTTGTATGTGAGGTTGCATTATTTCAGTCATTTCGCGCACAATTCAATAGCGTAGACTTCCGCTTGAAATATAGTCGCATAGGTTTGAAGGCAGGTGCTTTTGATCAATTTGTGAACCAACAACTATCTGCCCTTAATATTTTCTTCTTCAGGAAGATCAAGTCCTCTTCACTCGGAAACAGTACTTTATAAGGCAGTTCAAAGTTGACAGTTGAAGGCATAAAGTCAGAAGTAATTTCCAAAATGCTGTAACTTCCAGTGTCAGTCTGTTGCACTCTGCATTATATTGATTTGTGCAACTGGTAATGTGCACAAGTCTATATGCAGTCCATCTAGCCTCTCTCTCCAGAAAAATGTGTAGAGGTGGTAGATATAGACGGATCTCTATGGCCGCTGACCGTGTGGTACTGATGGCACTACTGATGGCTAAACAAGCCTATCTCTGTGAACCAGAGAGCTTCGCCTGGGCCAATTTCTATAAAGCTTTCGGTCACCAGGCAATTGCATCATAAGTGATCATTGATCTGACAATCATCACATAAACTCAATAGATTTGGAATCTAAACCCAAAGTTTTACCACAAATCCTTCGACATGTCCATGCTGGAACGGTCACTTTTTCCAAGTGACCGTTCCAGGTGAGTTTTTATCAAGGACAATGTCAAGATATTCCACCCCCGCTCCAAATGGAATAACCTTACCATTGAGGCAAAGTGGCGTTAGATCGTCCAATTTTCTCCTCCTGGTGATAGAGATTATCACAGTTTTGCTGGGGTTGACAGATATCTGCTCCCTCAAGCACCAACTGTGAACAACTTCCATCGTGAAATAGAGGATATTACAAGCTATCCCTCCCGACGTGGACCTTACCAAGATGACAATGTCAGTTGTGGTACTATGTTGTTGTCTGAACTAAAATGAATAGATTTGACGATAATTGTTCCTTCATGACTTTTTCAGCTTTCTTCAGCACTATTTCTGGATATTTTTCCACTAAACTTCACGGATATTGTCACGTCCTCATGTGAGAGTTAATTTGCATAATGGAAAAATTTCGAATGGAGCAAGTTTCCCTTGAAGCTATACCTGTATCACGAGCAAATATCTGTTTTACGATACTACGTGTATGGAATCAAGAATTGTCCCGAACAAGTATCAATATCGCTATAACTTTTATTATTATTATCATAGTCTACTACTTACCATGATTAAAATCGGCTCCTAGAACTGATATTCCGTTGGAATCTATGTTACGAACGTGACGACCTGCAATTTGAAGAAATTGTAAGTAAAATGGATTCGAATACCTGCGAGAAAAATGTTGGAAGGCCGTAAAAACTAACTAGGCACTTAAACGTTACTGATAACGCCAAGGAAGAAATATTGGTTGATGAATTAGAAGTTCTTTCTGGATAAATTTTCTGAATGTTTTATTGCATAGTTAGCTTACAATACTTAGGAATAGATGAAAAATTTTATTTACTGAACCGATAGATTGCGATCGAAATGAAAGGAAATATTTATACAAAACTGATCTCAGGACCACATTATCTTTTAGTGATCTATATTAATATATGTTGAAGAAAAAGAGTTTCAAGGATCCTGGCAGTTTGAAATGAAAAATACTGACATCATGATAGAACATGTTTTTAAGGAAATGAAACAGATATTTCTGGAATATTCCTGATATGAAATTCACATTTCATTTTGTTAGAAGGCATTTGTTTCTAGGTATAGGATTGCAAAATACTTCAATTCCAGAGAATTCCTCTTCTACATTGAAGAGATACTGTTATTTTGATACATTGAAAGTTGAAAATTTTCATAACTCGTTAAATAGCAATGTCAAATTGTTTATGAGTCACAGGCTTTTGAAATCATATCAAATCATCCGTGAATAATGAGTTAATAGTGCGATTGAAGTTGTTTTAATTCAAATTCTTCAGTATAATGCTGGGTGATTCTCAAATAATGAATGGGTTTTTATATATTTTTTCAGGATCTGAATGTTTTTCAATGTCGTCATAGCTGATTGGTAAATTCAAATGAGCTTTCAATATGCAGCAAACCGGCCATTTGATAAATATTGTGTAAAAAAACATTGACATTATGGTAAAAATGTTTTTCAAGGAAAATGAAACGAACATTCTTGAAATATAAGTGATATGACATGTACTTTTCATTTTGTTAAAAGGCTTTTAGTACTCTGAATAATAATAGATGATATTTCAGATAATTTTGGAACAATCTTCTTGGAAAAACACTTTCTAAACTGAGTTTAAAAATTCTTTTCCCAAAGAAATATGTTGACGATGTCATTTGTGCAATACCGTATGATGAATCTCAAGAAATTCTTGATGTTATCGAAAGAAATGATCAAAACTCACATTTTACTATCGAAATGAACAATAATAACACTCTTCTTTTTCTTGACACAAGAGTTATCCGTAGAACTGATAATTCCTTGATCACTGTTTGGCATGTCAAACCCACTAATTAAGGAAAATATACCAACTACCATTTCTTCCATTAAAATTCAATAAAAAACAATTTGATACGCTGTTCGGAAAAAAAAATTGAAAAAGTAGTATACGCTACCCTCAAGCAAAGAACTCTTAGACTTCTTGGAGACATATTGATCAAAAGTTTTCATTCCAGACAACTCCTCATTAAAATAATCTTCAATACTAGCAGCATGACAAATTCTGACATTATCAACAGAAATTCATGTAATAATGATGAATCACCTATCAATTCTTCTTATAAATCTATACTTAATCTTAGAAACTCATCTTCAAACATTTCATAATGAACAAAATATCAAAATATGCCAAAAAATATCAAAACCATGAATAATTTGAATACTTAATTGAAAAATAAAATAGATATAACAGAAAAGTCAAATTTAATTTTTGACATTCCCGGTAACGGTGGTAACTTGGATTATACTGGAACAGTACCTGAAATTCTTAATCATATGATAGCATCACATGAAAGTGATATAACACTCAACAAAAAATCATGTGTATCAGCACAACACTCTATAGAAACAGAATAAAGAACAAGTGAATTATTATCAAAGTTGTACGTACAGAAAAAAAATTTCAAAACCCCTTTTTCTTTGATATTATTTTCTTTTTCAAAATTGTAATTGTCTCAGACACCAATATTCGAAAATGAATAATTTTGGAGTTATAATAATAACAATTGTATGAAAGAGAGAACAAGTTTCAACAATTTGAACCAAATTCATACATTCTCACTTGAATACAAGAAAAATAAGAGGAAAATCACCTAGTATTTTTCCACAAGGAACTTGGTTAAACTTTCACTTATTTCAAATATGTTTTTATTCGTTTCATTCCAGTTCCTTTCTCATTTCATATTTATATATATATATGTTGTTTTTCTGACGAAGGTATTGAATTTACCGAAAGCTTGACAGGCAATAAAGAAAATTATCTGTAGGAACAATTCGTTCAGGCCTGTCTCAAATCACCTACACTGTAGGTTAATGGGCTGACACCTATCAGAAAACAACTACTTCTCTGGTTAATACCACGAAGGGCGTTGGATTATATCCGACAGCTGTCAGTGCAGGATTATTCACTGAAGTTATTCCTGCATATGATGGCGATACAACTGCAATAGATTTTTAAATATTGGAATGCACTTGCAGACTGGTTTCGGACTGTTTGGCCACTCGTCAGTGCAAGATAGTGTATATCATCAACATAAAGTCGATGCTTTCTGATAATTGGAAGTCTCTACAGTGTAGGGAGTTGAGAGTGGCCTGAACGAATTGTTTCTTTAGATGATTTGATTTATGGCCAGTCTTCAGGTATGCCCACTGTCTATATGTGAAAACACAATGAAGATTTTTCTTTGTAATAGCTCTTCAATTCCATCTTCAAATCCACAAAATGAAGCAGTGTTTCGACATCGCGGGTCAAAATAGCGATGTCTGGTGTTGAATCATAAATACGTTGGGTTTGGGGCTTTGATTTTCAACCAGTCGCCCTGCAGTGAAACACAGTGGACGAATATTGTAGATGGTCGATGTTGAAACTTGGCTTTGCGACTAACCGCCCTGGATTCGACAGCCATCTTCAGTTCAGACAGTTTTGAGCCTAGCTCCCTCACCCTTGCGGCTGATTTTTATCAGAAGGACAAATGGGTTCATGACTAAGAAGTAGTGGCAGTATGAAAGTCCTCAGACATCAGTACTGTCCTTCACGGTGTACCCCTGTACCCCTGAGGGACAGTACTGTACAGTACCCCTGTACACCCCTGTACCTATCTGGGGTGGGTTGGATAAAAAATGTCATCTATTAATGGGGGACATGAGGGCCTCATTCGACAGAGAGTCGGGGCCTTCTATATCGGGAGGGGTTGTCTACAATATAATCAATAGCTTACCTAAATAACGGGTTTTCGTGAGTTTCTGCACAATTAAAAACTCGCCGATTCCTCGACTGAATTGACTGCTTGATGAAAGGCAGCTGCAAATGTCTGCGGATGGCTTCATTCCGCACGTACCACGGAACATTCACAATCATCTGTATTAGTTTATTTTGTAATCTCTCCAGAATGGGGGTGTTAGAGAAAGCAGCTTGTCCTCAGACGCCTGAAGCATACATAATGACATGACAACATGTTGTAGATTGTAAGTTTATTTTAAAGCTCAGTTTAGATCTACTCTTGATCAGTGGGTACAGCTTTTTGATCCTACCCTCGATATTTGCCTTCATAGTTATGATGTGTTGGTTCCAGGTGAGCCTACGTTCTATTAGAAGACCGAAGTACTTCACTCGCGAAGGCCAGTCGGTCTCCCTTGTAGAGATCCTCACGGCGATGTCACTGGTGTGAAGAGAGTACAGCGTGAAAGTGAGCACGGCCCCTGTGGCATCTCTCTGTTGTCAGACAGAGAGCCCACTACTCTAACCTGAAATGTTCTGTCTTTCAGGAAAGACCCAATCCACTGGATTAGGCCCCGAGGCAGGTCGAACGCGACTAGCTTATGCAGAAGACCTTCGTGCCTTACGCCGTCGAAGGCCTTCGAGATGACCAAAAGAACGACATGTACTTTATTATTATTTAGCTCTGCGATGGTATTTTCGACCAGTCTCAGTGCCTGTAGCTGAGTGGAGTGTTATCTACTGGAGTCGAATTTTTCGTCAGGCAGAACATTTTGGTTCTCAACTTCATTGTTGGGTCTTTGCAGAACGACTCTTTCAGCCAGCTTAGCCGCCGACGAGAGCAGACTGATCGAGCGATAGTTCTGTGGGAACAGCAAGTTCTGACCCTGTTTTGGGATCAAGACAACGATCGCATGCTTCCACCTTCTGGAGTAGTATCTGATGGCCAACGAACTGTTTAAGATCTGAAGTAGACTCTCTTCGCAGTTGTCCGGGAGCCTCTTCAACAACTTATTGGTTATTGAATCGACCCCCAGAGCTTTCTTGGACTTTGCAGCCCTGATATGACCCTTCTCTTCCACAGAAGACGGGCGGATGTTAGACCTCCTTGGTAAGGTTCGTGTATCTTTTATACTAACGAACCCAGCGAACTTAGTTCCGCCTGACTGTCAATGAATGAGCAGACTTAGGATATTTAAATGAATACAAACGTCTGAAGGTCAGTTGTTTATTATAATAGTATGAAATAATGAATAGGAATCGATGGAAAGAGAGCACTCTATTCAGTGAACCATCTTGACATTTTTCATTATGTTACCAGGTACAAGAACGAATGAAGCATATGGTTTTTCGACTCGTGTTAACAAGCCACGCACTATTGACCATAAGAGAGAAAAACATGCATTTTCTATATGTCGTTTAATTCGTCTGGTCAAATTTCTCGACTAACCATATAAGAATGTGTTTGCGGCAGGCCTGGCTTTTGCCATTTCACAGAATAAATACATCCAGCATCGAGTTTTCCCAAAGACGCATTGTTCAACAACGTTCTCCATCAAGGACCGTATTTTCAATCTGAATACACGTACGGTGATGTGTCGATCACTTGACGTTTCAATCCATTTTGGATTGCACATCAAAGTAATGAAGAGATCTGGCCGATCGTAATGACGAACATATATATCATTGCATCTTGCGCATATTCATGAATATGACGTGGAATACCCATGTACTTCGCCGGCAGAATAGTCTATCAACCGATAGTAGTTGCATTTCCTTCAGTGCTGATTGCATCGTGTAAATGGATGTACTATGACACTGACATGACACTATGGAGTCTTCGAGATACCGGGCGCCCTCTCGTCGTAGCATCGCCTTGTCACGGTAAAGCGGGGCTCTGCCGTGATTGACCTTCATTCCCTAGCTACTCGTGGGACTTTTATGGACAGAGTAAACTTAAAAATTCTCTCTTACCCTGAGTCTATAGAGGAGATTGATGTCGAGCTTATGACTCCAACTGACCTCCCTGTAAACATAGACAGGAGCGAGTCTACAGTGGAGATGGATGTCGAGTTTACGACTCCAACTGACCTCCTTGTAAATTTAATTCAGGAGCTAGTCTACAGAGGGGATAGATGTCTATTTTATGACTTCAACTGACCTCCCTGTAAATTTATTTAAGGAGCGAGTCTACAGAGTAGATGGATGTCGAGTTTACGACTCCAACTGACCTCCCTGTAAATTTAGTTCAGGAGCAAGAGCTTCTTCACTCCCCAACTCCTGATTCAACAACTGAACCTTAAAAAAAGGTTTGGTGATGCAGACGACTGATGCAGAAAATCAGAAATATTTGTAACGGGTTGGCCTAAGTAGGTTAAGGCAGAATACTGATGTTCTGAATTCAACAGAGATTTTGTATCGTGTAGAAGACTATGTGGCATTAGGGTGGCTGAAAATGATACTTCGTTAGCATTACACCATCCAAGTTAGAATTGAAGGTTAAAGCATGTCGAGAACTGTATGGCGTTCAGGTAAATAAGAATTAGAATCTAAAAACTTGAAAATAAAATAAGTAAAAAAAATTGTGTTGAAATGTATTCATCAAATTAAAGAAAAAATCAACACAGATTGATTCCAGTGTCGCATTTGCTCTTTCAGCTGTAGGAAAATCCGGAAAAACCGTGCTGCACGTGCTGCATATCGTTTAAAGATCTTGATTTGCCAATGTCCTCTCTTTCGTAAAACAAAATGTAGGGTGTCTCCAGAGGCTCCAATAAATTCAAGACATCGCAAGAACACGACTATCACGCCAGTGACACGACTATCGTCAAACTTAAACCAGTCCCTTTCGTCTTCGACGCGTAATAAGGACAATGCGTAATAATGACCAGATTCAACAGATGACAGTAAGCAATAACTGCTTGAAGATTATAATAGTGGTCTGCTAGATTGAAGTGTTTACCTATTTCGAACCTTTGTAAGAGTTTGGTGCTTCCGTTAGAGGTTGAGTCATGTTTGAAGGTCATCAGTGTTATAATTAAATTAACTGGTGCCTCAGCTATACTTGTTTCCTTATAACAGTCAGCCAGTTTGGCACATGTTTGACAATAACGTTGATCATCACCCGTTAAAAGTTCTATTTTCAGATGATTTCACAATAAGCTTTGCAAGGACTGATTATCAGTCATATTAAGAAACCCTAGTTGAAGTTGCAGAAAATCACATACCCCTTTGCTACCTCTTGAACACTCACTGCAAAGTAAACAGGTAAGGATTTTTCCAGCAAAAGATCTACAAACACAAGACAAGATAGACTGTACGGAATCATTCAATCCAGAGCGGTCAGAGGTATTAATTCTGCTATTTTTTGCTCACGAAGAGTATTCAACAAGAACCCCAAGAATTCGGAGCAATCCACTTCTTATCCTTACGAGTATCTAGTGGTCTTCAAAGACTCCAGTAAATCGCTTGGCTGGAGAGATGATACATTTTTACGAAACTGTAACTACACGAACAATTATTTGAGTTTGGTGAATAAGTAGGAAACATTCTCGTTCATCGTTAAAACCTCGTTATTGAAATACTTCGTCATGAACAACACTTGTAAAATACTATCCATGTAGCAAGTGTTTCCTAAATTATCATATCCAATGTTCTTCGCAAGATTTTTAGAATAACTGTTTACTGATTCGTAAGGAAGAACACGTTTTACAGAATGTGTGTCAGAACCATTTGTCAAGCTGCAATCAATCCTTCCAGGTGATGAAGGGTTTCGTAGAGGGATCGATTTGAAAGGTCCTAGATAGCAGTCATCACACCACTCTCCTCAGAAATCTACGGTATTGATTAGATTGAAAAGTAATAAAATCATTGGGCGTAGCGTAACCTAACCAATTGATACCAATGAA
This sequence comes from Leptinotarsa texana, assembly GCA_015342105.1. Taxonomy (NCBI): domain Eukaryota; kingdom Metazoa; phylum Arthropoda; class Insecta; order Coleoptera; family Chrysomelidae; genus Leptinotarsa; species Leptinotarsa texana. Next base: position 1,065 of record WOGN01009754.1, on the reverse strand, counting down.
ACCTGATCAATACCGTAGATTGCTGAGAAGAGAGGTGTGATGACTGCTACCTAAGATCTTCCGAATTATTTTTTAGCTTTCAGTACATTATCTACATCATTAATATCTTTGAAAAAAGGTTTACTTATTTTTATACCAAGTGTACTTTATACTATTTCGAGGACTAGAGTAATTCCAACTTTTTTATTTTAGTTTTCACTCCAAATTGGTATCCTTATTTTATAAACCATTTTGATTTGTTGCGTCGTATTGTAATATTTTAGTATGTAGTAAATATATCTTTATTTGTGCACCATTCATATTTTTATATTTTTATGTTTCTATTCTTTTGTACTAACTGGTTTTTGAAAAATCGATTTATCTGCTTCGTAAGTTTCTGAATTTTCTCAAATTGATTTTTTTATTTAAAAATTATTTCAAAAACATGTACCGTGACTCACGGTCGATGGTAGGTTAGATGTTTCTGGACAACGCAAAGCATGATTTTTCTGAAAATTTCACCTCTCACATTTCCTTACCTGTTCTATCGATCTAAAATATTTTCATCATTGAGGCGTTGCCACTTCCATCAAAAAGTCCTAGCAACTTAATTTTTTTCAAATAAACACCCCGTATATTAATACATTTTTGAAATCGCTCTAGTATTTTAATCCTTTTTTGTTGATAATGTCCTATACCAATCTCTATATGTTTTCGAGATAAAAAATGAATTGTGCTAAAAATGGTCCAAAACATAGCCTTAATTGAAATTAAGTACATCAGTACTTTCAATTCATTAAAAGTTGATATTTTGATGATAGTTTGGACAAACTCGAAATATTCAAATAACACCAAGAAATCGACCCCATATCACACAGCGCGAGCTAAAATTACTATTATTTCCATTGTGCATAAAAGTAGTCGAAAGTTAATTTTTTCAAAAGAAAGCCCCTGTATATTACTCAATAAATTGAGACGGTGAAAAATGCCTTAAGATGATATACATTTTCATATACCTAAATCGTCAAGTTTTCTTAATAAAGCCGTTTATGTGGAAAAATAGTTATTCACGTTTTACCTACAAAT
>WOGN01009752.1:0-10687 GCA_015342105.1 Leptinotarsa texana | reverse complement strand
ACAGATGGATCGAAGACCAAACATGGAACGGGAGCTGGAATATACCGAGCGGCGGATTGAAATTTAAACTACAGCTATCCACTAGGAATCTACACATCCATATTTCAGGCGGAAGTGTATATCTTGCAGTGTGCAAGACTTATTGAAGCGGGAGCTGGAATATACCGAGCGGATAGAAATTTAAACTACAAATATCCGCTAGAACTATACTCATCCGTCTTTCAGGCGGAAGTGTATGCTATCTGGCAGTGTGCAAGGCTCATTAAATTGAGACCTCAAAGAAATGAGCGAATCAATATTTTTACTGACAGCAAGAGCGCCCTAGGGGCTCTAAAAACCCGAATGTGACATCAAAACTGGTGTGGGAATGCCATGAAGAACTGATTGAACTTGCAAACAGGAACAAATTAACTTTGTACTGAGTGCCAGGGCATTCAGGAATCACAGGTAATGATAAAGCTGATGAATGCGCTAGACGCGGATTAGCAACTTCATACATAACCAATAAGAAGCACACAGAGTACTGGACAAAAGTACCTGGCAACAAACACAGTAGAACCTTCATTAGGGAACTGTCCGAAAAAAGAAGCGACGAACTACTTCAATATGGTAGGGATCGGCTCAGAATGATTACAGGGTTATTAACCGGTCATTGTCCGCTTAGAGGACACCTGAATAAAATGGGGCTGTACAACGAAGATCTCAGCTGTAGATTATGCAAAGGAAGGGATAAAAACAGCTCTACACATCTAATGCGAATGTGAGGCACTGAATCACAGGATGCAGGCAATATTTGGACGTACGAAATTACGTCCAGAAGAATATGACGAACATCCAACACGGAACCTGTAGAAACTAATACGGGAACGACACTGATGGAATGGGTGTGATGAGAAGATGGGAGAGTAAACGCAATAAGCCCAAGAGGCTGCAGTATTTTCTGGAGATTTGGACTAAATGGACAAGTCAGACAGCTCCCAAGGTACCAAAAAAAAGTAATCGGCTCCTTCAAGAAACTGGATTTGATTGAATCAGTTCCAATTGAACTTCCCTGTCATATAGTTCATAAAGTTTGGTGTATAGCATTGTATTGATCATAAAAGTGAAGGGCAACTTCTGCTCGCATCATGATTTTTAAAACTATAAATATAGTACTATTTTCAGGCCGTTTCTTCATAAATACGGGCAGAATCCGCAAACTTTTTCAGACGCCGTTATTGCACACTGCACTCAGTACGTTGCATGGCGATGGCGCCTAAAATATCATCTCTACGAGAACCATTATGCATTCGGTAATCGTATTTTTCAGCGTTCCATGCGAATAGAGAATACTAAGAAGCGAAACCTGGATACAAGTCGGGAATGAAAATATAAACGTTTCTCCGATGCCATTTTAACTGCTGTTCTACGTGCCTGAATTGAGCAATTACGGTTATTTGAATGAAATTGCCTTTTAAAATTCAATATTGTTATAATGGCGTAAGAAACTCCTACCCGGTGCCATGGTCGAAAACCCAGCGTAATACAGATATTAAGAAAATTGTCGTATTGTTGGGTTGAATCGGTTATTTCGGTAATTTGCGGTACCGTTGATAATGCTCTCAAGAGTTAAATGTATCATTCTGCTAGTCAGATCAGTATATTTGACACGTTTTATATTTTATAATTTTTTTCATCTGTTCTCTCTGAATTGAACCATTCACAGCGTTGGGAAAGCCGAAAAAATGTTTAGTACGTATTGCAGGAACCTCTGATATGAAATTATATATTCATAGAAAACTCACAGTACAAATTACTTTCACATTCAGTGGAATTTGTCGGAATCAGGGACTTTCGTGTTGTTCTGTTTGAGAGCTACTTGTTTACAGAACTTCATAATGTAAATGAATAAAGTTTAAAAAAATGAAAAACACGCTTTTAAAGAACATCGAATTAAAAGTTAAAAATAATTTTTTCAAAGATTAAAACAATAACGAACGAAAAATACTAGTATTATTATGAATAAAGCGACGGGCGCCTGATATACAAAACTATGGCACAAAGCGCCCACGCTTTTTTCACAATAATACTAGTATTTGTCTTTTGTTATTGTTTTAAGCTCATTTAAAAAAATTATATATGAAAAAATTGATAGTTACGTACAGCGCCATCTGCCCGCGAATAGATCAAGAAATATTAACGAAGTTACGTACAACGCCATCTGCCCGCGAATAGATTAAGCAATAATGCCGATAATTCTGTCAATACAGATCCCGAGCTTGAGAGTTGCAAACAAACATGCATACAAACAAACATATATACATACATACATACATACGTACATACATACATACATACATACATACATACATACATATATACATACATACATGCGTAAATACATACAGGTAAAGCTAATATAAAGCGCGTGAAAAAAAGTGCACTGTTTCATACAGTGTGTAAAAGCCTAATGGATTAAATTCATCATTCAGGTTACAGTGCATATTTGAAAAAAATTCAAAACACGTCAAATATGAATTATAATTTTACATTATTCAACGTGATAATGCCACCACTACCTTCAATCCCCTTCGAATGATAGGTACAACCCCCAATTTTTAAACGGGAAGCATAGGCTTGTGATATATCGTTTGAGAGGTCTCCTCATTCTCAATTCAAAAATGGCATCGCTTTCAAAATACAGTCAAAAACTAAAACGTGATCAAAACGTAATGGAATATATAATACGAAATAGAATTATGGATGTTAACGAAGTAGATGTTCAAAATGTTCACCGCGAACATCTTGGCAACATCATAATCGCAAATAAAACTGTCTTTCAACATTATTCAACATATCAGGCGTAAGTCATTCAAACCTGAAGGTTTAGTTCTGTACACGTTGCTCTTTATATTTCTCCATAAAAGGAAATCTAATGATGAAAGATCAGGTGATTACTAAAGACTTTCGGAAAAATAAATGGGAAAAAATTGGAAAAATAAATGGGTATATAATGAATACGTGGAACACGAAATGAGTTGTAGAGTGAAATGAGTTCAAAATTGTAGAAACGCGCTAAAATACAAAAAATTACCCTCGCATTATAAAAAAACAAATGATCTGCTCTTTTCTTGTAATCAAGTCTACTTTACCTTCCTTTGCACCTCCTATTGAGAAGTTGCAGGTTTATCTATTGATGCATGATGAGTCATATAAAGAAACAGTCAAATATAGTGGTCCTGAACGACGAGGTGGAGACAAAAATGACTCTGGAATTGTAAAAACAATCCGAAAAACAAAATATTGCCGGCGTATTATAGAAAACAAATAATCTGCCCTTCGTTTGTAATAATTCTACTTCGCCTCCCTTTGAAGCTCCTGTCAAGAAGTAGCTGCAAGGGTGGCTCTCAATGCATGACGAGTCATAAAGAAACGGCCAAATATAGGGGGTCTTCAAGGAAGCATACAGGGGGTCCTGTACTCTCTGATATATACCTTTTGTTTTTATTAAAGACTTTTGGAAAAATAACTGAGTTAGTAGACTTATCTATAATGAATACGTGAAACACGGAATTAGTTGAGGAGTGAAATGAGTTCAAAACTGTTAAATACAGGCTGATGTGCGAAATATTACCTGCGCATTAAGGAAAAACAAATAAACTGACCTTCACTTGCCATAAATCCAATTCATCTACCTTTGAACCTCTTGTAAAAGAGTTGCAATAGCGGCTCCTGGTACATCTGTATATTGTATAATAAATATGAGTAATTTTCAATTTCATAGAACAATACAATGAAGATCAGATCGAGACAGTTGAGTCGAAGTTACAGTGCGCTATACGGAGCGATCTAATAAGGCGATAGACATTCGAATAAAAGTGTTGAAGTTTCAGTTGAAGTATTTTGTTGTATTAAAAGTGAAATGAAGTTGACTTTGATTATTATACAGTGTAGTCTATTATTCGTGAACCCACGGGGAAAAACGTAACAATATCTTAGTTTTCACTTGCGACTTGTTTCTCGTTGCCAGAATTGAATAATTGAAGAATGAACATTTAATGTAATGTATTGGACATTTGATACGGACAAAATGAGTTATATTAGAAAGGTCAATAATTGCAGTTGTTCCATAGTATATTGAGAGAAATATCCAAAACTTCCTTGAGTTTATCTAAATGAATGTATAAAATGCTCACCAGTTAAATTTGAAGGGTGGATATTTTTTAAGAAGGATTGGTTTTTGGAAAATTTCCCTTTTGGCTTTCCACTTGTCTTCATATAAAAAACTTCCATACAAAGGAAGAAAGAAATTAAGTTCAAAATGAAGTCTCAACAAAGATGTGTAGTTCATGGACAGGAGTTTATTTCAAATACAAACTAGAGGAAAAAACCCACCCAAAACAACTACTTTCATATGAACATTGAATTATTTTTTTAGGGACATTCAAACATTCGTTATGAAATCGAAATAGATGTCACTCATGGCAAAACTAAACAACATGATGAGAGATTAGTTTACTTGGAAAAATACATTTTGGCTTTCTACTCCGTATCCATAAAAGGGTGAAAAACTTTCGAAGGAAGGAAGAAAGCAATCAAAATTAACAATCATGTGCAGATGTTTATATTGTTTGTATCCAGAAGTAATTTGGTTTCGAATCTTCTTTCCCTTAATTTTCAGTGTTGTGCATGTTTTCTTAATTTCTCTTAATTAAGACCCTTCATGAGGGAAAAGGGGGTGGAAGATGAAAAAAAAAATAATAAAAAAATCAATACAAAAAACATATACCTTGCACATCGTGTACCTTGCTTAGCTGAACAAAATGTCAGGTTACTGTTTCTTTCTTTATTTTGGGTAGGTAAGATCCATAACTTCTGTAATTCTCAATTTGTATTCATTCGTTTTTTCTATCATATTATTTTTTTGATTAGTTGAATACCTCAGCTACATCCGTACATTTATTTTTCTGCTCTTAATGAGTTGTTATGGACAGGTTCACTAGAACTTAATGACTGCACTGTTTTGTTTGCAATACTGTAAATTATGAAAAGTGAGTTGTATTTTGGAACTGATAATAAATTATTATTATGTATAAAAAAATATTATTATTATTTCGTTTTGACTTTCTTTTTGTAATTTTCCATTCATTTTATTTATTTTCGAACAGGTGAAAATCTTATTACGTGAAATGAAGATGTGTGTAAAAGGTAGAAATAAAAAGAGTTCTAATATCAACAAGTGAATCCAACTACTACACAAAGCCAAAAGGAGAAAAAAAGTTCAGAAGGGAGAACAAAGCTGATATCTGACATTGACATTATTATGATGGATGAAGAGTTATTTGTTGATACGTATGGTACATGAACTGAATGACTGAATGAGTCTACTCTTATATGTTTTTTGGAATTTTCTTTTTGAGTGAATACTTGAAATTGGGGCAGTTATACATTTTGTAACACATTAACACTATACTTGCCTGTCTTCTATTTTCTAGATTGGACATTTGAAATTCATTTCGTAGTGCTACTGATTTGTTATTATTTTCGGGATGTATCATTTGTTTCAGGCCATAATTTGTTTTCTTTACGAATTGAACTTCATGATTATTGTTTGTTTATTTTTTCCCAATTTCTTCCCTTCTTACACCATGAAAAATCATCAACCACTTTCAAAAACTTTTTGTGCCTCTCTTGTATATAAAAACGCAAATCGATTCCACCAGTCGATTAGGACTTATCAAATAATTGCTATATAACCCAATCTGAATAATTGCTTAATTACATATTCCGGACCTTAATAATCCGTAATGACATCTTCGTCGACGAATCCGCGAATCTGTTTCAATGACCGACCACAGGATCAATTACACCCAATCAGCACAGACCAATTCCAATTATAATAAGATCCGCTATCCAAAGATACGAACAATTATCTCAAATATCTGCCGCAAAACGGCATAATTTTCGAATGATATAATCTCTTTATCGGCCCAACTGCACCCGGTATTCGTTAGAAAGAACAAAGGCACACAGTTCACATAATAAAGCACAGAAAAAGTGTTCCATGAGAAATTTCGTAGAGTTGGTGGCCATATGTTGACTGGTTCGAGCGGTATAAAGTTAATGTGAATGTGACAGGAGCCGTTAGCACATACAGGGCATTCGTGGTTTACGTTTTACCAAACCAGTTGAAATCTGAATAGTTTCATTAAGGCGTGTTAAAAGCGTTACTTTTTTTAAAAAGATCAATTTGGGTCAAGAACATAGTATATGAAGAATTAACCGGCTCAATATTGTTGATAAAGATATGTAAACCATATATCTTTGAAATTTTGCAGACAAGAACATATTTATCAACAAAATCATCTGCAGAAAGATCCATAAGTTAGTATAGTTTCGAAAATATAAATGAACTAATGATATTTTTTGTGAGCTTGGACTTTTTGTGATTCATACTCTCAAGTAAAAATCTCCGGATTGTCATGAAAGTCTTCAGATAATGTAAGAACGTTGCCTTTCATTTGTTTCAAAACATTTCTTTTTTCTAGATATCACCCATATTATAAACACTTGTCTCCTTGAGGGTGTTTTTCCGGCAACTTGGGATAGAGCGCTAGTTGAAGTACTGCCAAAAAATCAAACCCTGTTGAATATAAAGATCTTCGTGCTATCAGTATCCTACCTACTTTGTCAAAAATATTAGAGCGTGCGATGGAGAGGCATTTAACAGAACATTTTTCGGAATTCACTATATTACCACCTATTCAATCGGGGTTCAGAAAAGGATACAGTTGCACAACCGCTCTTCTGAACGTTGTTGATGATATCATAAGAGCAACCGACCAAGGACAGTATACTATACTCATTTTGTTGGATTTCAGTAGGGCGTTTGATACCCAGTAGGGCTTTCGGGTACAGCTATTCACTTTTTAGAAAATTATTTGAGAAATAGATTCCAGAGAGTCTCTATTGACAACATAGAGTCTTATTATCTTCCACTCATATCTGGAGTACCACAAGGTTCAATATTATGTCCTGTGCTATTTGCTCTTTACTCCGGCAATCTTCTTAGAAGTATTCAGCAATGCTACATTCTCTGTTATGCGGAAGATACCCAAATTTATTTAAATTTTCCGTCTCAAAAAACAAAAATGATGCAGATAATCAATAAGGAACTCGGTATATTCGTTAAAAATTCTATTGATCATTGTCTGATTATAAACCCCACAAAATCAAAAACTCTCTTATATGGACCCAATAATAAGCGAGTTGATGTTGTAAACTCAGTAGATATCAAAATTAATAATGAAAATATCCAAATAGTAGACGAAACCAAGGTTCTAGGAGTATTATTGAATTTCAACATGAGGTTTGAAAAACATGTCAATGCATTAATGCAAAAAGCATACTCATTCTTACGAGTTATATATGGTGTACGTCATTGTCTTCCTATTAGGTTGAAATCCTTAGTCTGCGAGACCTTGGTTTTATCTAATTTCAATTATGCGAACTCCGTTCATGGACCAAATTTAAATAACCAATATAAACAAAAAATTCAGAAGGTACAAAATTCTTGCCTTCGGTTAATATATGGAATAAGGAAGCGAGAAAGAATTTCTAACAAGATATGTGAAACGGGTTGGTTGAGTATGGAAAACAAAAAAGATTTCTACATCCTGTAAATCTCTTTCATAAAATCATCCTTACCGGAGGACCTTCCTATTTTCATCAGAAAATAATATTCCGCACTGATGTTCATAATGTCAATATTAGACATTCAGAACCGAACTCTTCAGGAGATCCTTTAGTTACCAGATTTGCATGATATATATTCTCATTCCACCAAATTTCTAAACAGGAAGTATTCAAACTTTCAAAACCTAACTTAAAAATCTTTTGTTCAGGACTTATCAGTAGGTTTTTATTCATTATTTTCACATAAGGTTGAAAACTGCCGCTTTCACCAAAAACTGTATAGACATTTTTTATACATTGTTCTTTTGTATCATTAAACAGGTAAGCATAGGTATTTTTCAGGGTTGAAGAGAAGAACAACAGAGTTGCACTCTCCGCTGCCGAGTTGAACTTCGCCCTTTATTTTCCTAAATATATTTTGAAGGATTATTCTTATTTAAATGTATTAAAAGAGGAAATAATAATGACGTTATTATTATTATTATATATTTTTTGGGTTTCTTGGCCTTGATATGGTGGTTTTTATGCATAACATTTTGTCTAGTACTGCGGTATACATAAAGGCGATGAAACAACAGACAAAGTGGTTCATAACCTTTGATGATATCTACCGTGGCAGAAGACGAAACATCAGACATAAAGAACTGCAGACCACGATCAACAAACCCGGACTTGAAAAGTTTAGACATATTAGTTACGTTAATACTTACGTGCTTGATAAGTCTGTGGAGGAATCCCATTCGTGTAAACTTGCTCCTGACCGCCTGGTTGGCCATTTGGAGTTTGTGCCGCCATGTTGAATGTTGGCATTGTGGGGGAGGGTAGACTGGGTATTGTGCCGTTCACGGGTTGGCCATTGCCTGAAGGTACATCTAAAAACATGAATACTGACAAAAAACAAATTGTTACAAGCTACAGCCAAGGCCGTTCCAAATTATAACAGTAGTAATAAAATATAAAATTTGAAATAGAGATAACTGCATATATTGTTGCTATTATTGCTATATATTGTGGCTGAATTAAGAGGCCTACTCATAAAATTCAAGTAATTAGTGGAATTCTTGGATATGAAAAACTTAAACAAACTGTACTATGCAATTGTGAAATGGTGAAAAGAGAAATGAAAATTTCTATGTTTTTACCACTTTTATTTGTAACTAACGTTACTGCAGTTTCGTCCTATATGGACAAACTTTAAAGTTTGAAAATGTCCATATAGGACGAAATTGCAGTAACGTTAGTTACAAATAAAAGTGGTAAAAAATATAGAAATTTTCATTTTTCTTTTCATCATGATCTCCTATCACGTAGTAACGGCTACATCCGTCAATTCACTTGTGAAATCTCTGGTTTCTTACGGAATCTTTGGTTGGGGAGGAGTAACAGAAAATATTATACATAATTTGAATATCATACAACAATGGATTCTGAGAATAATTTTGAAGAAGAATATAAGATATCCCAGTGACAAGCTATTTTCAGAGACCAAAGTTTGTGATAGAAGACAAATATTTTGTTAACGAATTCTAATGTATATCTGTAAAAATAAAATCAAGTTAACACCCATCGACCACCGTTATGAAACTCGAATAAAAAATAAAAACATGAAAGTTCCAACATGCGAAAAAACAGCCGGTCAATGCTCAGCAGAATATTTTGCACCAAGAATATACAATTTACTGCCAGAAAATCTCAAATCTATCAAATGTTATACCCCTTTTAAATACCATGTGAAACAATGGATTAACACTACAGATAGAAACATATTTAATAACCTTATAAACCTAAAGTTTCTACAATAAACAGTTACACATCCAAATACGATAAATACTTGACTATGACAGCCTTTTTTTCTGTCTGTATTTTTCTATTTTTGATAATTAACATTATTATTACTAATTATTATTATTAATTTTTGAAAATTAACATTATTATTATTATTATTACTAATGAGAAAGATATGCAGATGAAGACCTTTTCTTCAATACTGAACAAATTTCTACTCGTATTATCAACCAGCTATTGCTATTATTTTGTTGATTTATAATAAACTAACGAACCGCCCTGGCTCCGCACGGGTGCAATGTTACAATGTAAGCGAAAAAATGTCATCCGAAGGGAGTATATTTTATATGAATTATATTTTTTGTTTTCTGAAGTATAAAAGCGAAATCAGAAATAAAACTGAGAAGTTAGATGAATGCCCATATAAATATTATCCAAACGCAGTAACATTTCTGTAAAAATTAAGTAATTCGCTCATCATATTTCATCATGTAAAAAAGTTTTTTGATTTCAGAAGAAAAAAAAACATGAATGCCAGGAATACATGCGGTTTTAATTGAATTAAAATCAGATTTGAGCATATTACGCATGAACCATAATGTATATGTGGAGAATATACATTTTCGTCAGTATAGAAATGAACTCTTAATCAAAAAATATATCACGAGTGCACCAAATTTAATGACTTGAAATAATTTTATTTTAAATGTTTGTAAGTGAATGATCGACTGAATATTCTAAACTAATAAATATGAAAAAAAAATGGTTTGTTAGTGGTGAATAAACTCAAAAACTGCTAATCATCTTCGGAAAGTTGCATCATCAGCGAGTAAAACGACTGTATCGATAAGAAAACCTTGCAGAAATTTCATTATTGTAAAGAAAGAAATCAGAGATTTTCCTGTAGAGGTCATTCATTAGGCGTGTGAGCTGAGTAATATATTAAAATTCTTCGACATGTGGAATCGGGATTTCACTTTGAATTATTATACACTGAAGCACTAGCTTGAAAATAAAAAAAATGGAATTATGGAGTTGAACATATTTTGATCTATTTCATCAGTTCGGACTTCCATTGTCTAATCATTTAAGAAGCCCACAAGAAGTCCCGAGTCTGGTTGAGATACGTAGACGACACCTTCATAATATGGAACCATAGGAATGCAGAACTAGACACTTTCCTGAAGCATATCAACAACGTGAGTCCTTCCACCAGTTCCACAATGGA
>WOGN01009751.1:0-10687 GCA_015342105.1 Leptinotarsa texana | reverse complement strand
TCCTATTTTTCCATGATATTTATTTTCAAAATTATTACTGGAAAATTTCCTACCTATTTCAACCAGTTCATAACTTATCAAAATGAAATCCATGATTACCCTACACGAGGGAATAAGAACTTACATGTTACCCGAACAAAATATACCATGACAATGAATTCTCTTTTCCACAAGGGTCTCTTGGACTACAATAAACTTTCCAATGATATTGAATGTAGTGACTCCATTTCAATTTTTAAAAACCGTCTAACTAAATATCTGAAAGAAAAATATGTTTGAGTTTTACATATCTTCCACATTTATATCAGCTTTTCAGTTTATTGGTTTATCGGGAGTTGTACACTCCATCTTCTGATTTTATTTATTTTTATTATTCTTATTATACTTTTGCTTGTATTTCCAAAATGTGATTGTTATAACAGTATTATGTATATTAGGATTCCTATATTAATAAATAAATGTCTATTTCTATTTCTTTTCGGATTTAGATCAGAAAATTATTTTGGCCCTTAGTTCTTTCAGTAGTTACTCTTTTGGTATAGTACGCCAGCCAAAGTTGAATAGATTATTGGATGAATTCGAAAGAATGAAATAATGCTTTAATAATGATAATAGTACTAACAATGGACATCTATATAATTTACACTCTCAATATCTGTATACTTATAAATGCAAAAGTCACTCACTCATTCATCTCTGTTTCTCCGTACCTACTGCTAAATCCTTGGAAGCTGAAATTTGGTATATAGATGCTCCTCAGGTCTTAAATGCATATCGATAAAGTATTTTCAAATATTCTAACTGGAAAGCCTCCGTGAGGGTAAAAGGAGTGCGTTTACATTTGAAAATAACTTTTTTATCACTGTTTCTTCGTATACCGCTATATTTTGGGATGCTGAAATTTTGTTTGTAGGTTCGTTTCATGTTTTAGATGTGCAATAAGGAATGTTTTTCCAATATTTCAACTGAGGCGCCAGCCGTGGGATAAAAGGTGCGTTCATAAAACAAAGTTATCTTTTCATCACTTTTTCTCCATACCGGTATATTTTCGGAGACTGAAATTTTTTAGGTAAGTTCATTTTATATTGTTAATGTGCAATGGCAGGAGATTTTCAAATATTAAAACTGGGGCGCCAGCCGCGGTGAAAAAAGGCACGTCCTTGAAACAAAATTATCTTTTCATCACTGTTTCTCCATGCCCTTAAATTGTCAGTGGGTCTTTAGTATCAGCCGTGCACTCGTGCGGAGCCGGGGCGGTCGCTAGTATACAACTGAATACAGCATTCATGAAAGAACAAAAGAAAACAAGAGGCGTAGTTCAATGGTTGTAGACACAGTTCATTGCCAATATTTATATTTACACCTGACCACATATCACGCTAGTTAGACTTTGAAAACGAGAGTGATATGTCGAAGTCGATATGTCAACATATTGCATGAGATATTTTCCATAAGGTCCTATATATGACCTCTATTATAATTTCTTGCAATCTACCATGCTCTGTGGTGTGAAACACATCCCGAGCATGCCGCATATTCCGACCAAAATCTTCCGAACACGCAGGGCGCTCTACAGAAATAGGCCCCTGGAGCCACAAAAGCTGGCTTGTTTGTATGCGGAGGTTCATAGTGTTCTAACAGAAGTGCCTGATATCTGGCAAATTGACAAAGCCGTGTATAGCGTCGTCCAATCGCTTTCCGAATCAGAAGGACGAAATGCTGACCTTGCGATTCGGAAGATTGAACGGCGTGTACACAAGATGGAAGCTAACATCGCATCAGCACGTCAGCGAAACAAGACGGTCTCCAACCCTAGCGCAACAGAGAGCTTCGACAGCCTGAGCTCAATGAACTACGCAACCCGATAACCCCGGATGACGTTTGAAGAGCCCTTGTAGGTTCCAATAACTTTGCTGCTCCAGGCCCAGATGGGCTGAACACTTATTAGTGGAAAAGACTAAAAAGCACCCCCCGGCATGTGGCCAAAGTTTTCAACTAATGGCTGGACGGAGAGCAGCCGATTCTGGATTGGTTTGTCGAGGGACGGACTGTTCTCATCCCCAAAAACAGAGATTTATCGATTTATAAAAATGACAGTCCGTTAACATGCTTGAATTCGTGTTATAAGTTGTTTACAATCACGTTATACACACGTATACTCGCCGCAGTTGACCGAGTGTTCGAACGGATTTATGAGCAGAAATGGTTGGAGAGAAGAGTCGCTGGATTTAAAGAGAAACTGCTCATCGATAGATGTATAACGCAGGACTCGATACAATATAAGCTTAACCCCTCTATGGCCTAGATCGATTACCGTAAGGCATTTGATACAATATCGTATCTTGCATTTGCTCAGATGCCTTGCGGTATCCGACAAAATAGTGAGATGCATTGAACAACTGATACCACTCTGGCGAACTCGCTTCACCATAACATCTGGTCAAGCCGGTGTCCAAACAGGGCGGGTCACTTTCAGAACGGGTGCATTTCAGGGCGATTCCCTCAGTCCCCTTCTCTTCTGCATCTCACTATTGCCATTATCCGTTGTGCTCAGAAATACTCGTGGATATAACTGTGGCACCCCCGGAAACTGAAGGCACAAGGTCAACCATTTGTTTTTTATGGATTATCTTGAATTTTATGCCTCTGGAGAGAAGGATCTTCATCAGTCTTCGGGGGTTGTGGAAGAGTACACGCATGCTATTGGTATGAAATTCGAGGTAAATGAATGTTCAATAGTCCGTCTCAAAATAGGACAATGTAAGAACTACTGGAGAGGATGTGCAACTCGTAGATGGAAGCATTCTACACAATTTGAATGCCGGAAAGACGTATACTTACCTCGGGGTGGAACAACGCCACTTACAAGAGGTAACAGCAGTGAAGAACTCTCTCCGCGGCAAGTATCAGCACAAACTTCGACAAATCTGGTCATCGTTACTGTCGGGAAAACACAAAGTTACTGCAGCAAATACCCTTGCCGTTTCAATTTACTCTACTCGTTTGGAGTTGTTTAGTTTTACCTGTGAATACGTAGTCAGTTATCCAGTCGAAAGGCCAGCACAATGTTTAGCTTTTTTTTTGATGAAAACATTGAGAAAAAATGATATCTTCAACATTTTTCAAGGAACTTTTATTTTTGCTTGACACTTTCTTGTTATCAACAACTTATCTTCATGTGAATTAACAAAAAATCCAAATTTGATATGAATTTTACATAACAACATACATAACAATACATAATAATATCTAATACAGAGTATTTCAAAACTTAACATTCTCCGCCCGTATTTATTCGAAAGGATGAGACATAAGTACTCTATCTAATTTTCTTACATTTCTAATAAATTTAAAAGACATAATTTAGCTACAGGTCTGCGATAAATACTTCTCTGAACCTGTACGTCCACAACTTGTACTCTTCCGTCTCTTCCTGGATAAACTTCCACTATTTTACCTACAGGCCAGTTATTTCTCGGAAGCTTATTATCCATCACCACCACTATGTCATTTTTCTTCAGGTTGGCTTTCTTTTCAAACCATTTGGACCTCTTAATGAGAGTTGGCAGATATTCTCGAACCCATCTGCTCCAAAAACATTCGGACAATTGCTGTGCAAAGTACCATTGCTTACTCAAAATTTTGTTGGTAAAATCAACAACGATAGGTGGCTCGGCAATACTTGATGATCCTATCAGAAAATGATTAGGTGTGAGGAAACATATGTGAGAGTATTGACTGTATGCTCAGCTTCGGCTAGTAAAGTTTGGAGTACTTCTTGTCGTGGAGCCTTTTATTCTATAGTGACTCGTAGTGCGTTTTCAACGGACCTCACCATCCGTTCCCAGGCTCCTCCAAAGTGACGACTTGCTGGAGAAATACATTTCCAATTAATTTCTTGTGCTACTGAACTTTTTTTTATTAAATCATTCAAATTCTTTATAGCTTCTTTCAATTCCTTGTGTGCTGAGGTTGCGTTAGTACCATTGTCACTCCATGTAACTTCGGGCTGTCCTCTTCTTGAAATAAATCTTCTTATTGACAAGACAGCTGAATCGGTGGATAAAGAATCTGCTAATTCGAGATGAATTGCTCGAATCGACAGGCACGTAAAAATAACCCCATATCGCTTTTCTCTTCTTCGATCAATGGTAACCATCATGGGACCAAAATAATCCATACTCAGAAAACTAAATGGTCTTGGCGGTCTTGTTAATCTCATTTTTGGAATCTGTCTCATCTCCGGCATTTGCGGTTTTGCACGTTTGATTTCACACAACTTACAAAATCTTAAAATTCTTGAGAATAATTTTCTAGCTTGCAAAATCAAAAATTTCTATCTTAATTCATTCAATGTAAGTAGTATTCCAGAATGACCATTTTTCCTTTGATAATAGGAAACTAAAAGTTTGGTAAAATGATGGCAATTGCACTAAATTGGACGTTTTGTTTCATGAGAAAGTTCAGGTGAATAATCAATCCTACCCCTTGAGCAAATGACCTCATCTTCAATGCAAGGTGATAATTTAAATAACTTACTACTTGCAAGCTCTTGCTGAAACTGATGAAGCGGAGAGAGGAAAGAGGAGATAGGTGAAAGTACTAGAATGACCTATAGAAAGTCAGATCTCTAAGGAATAAGCCCAGTTATCAACTGAAGATGATTGTGATGAGCAATATCTCAGCCGTTACCTTTTGGAGGGTTTAAAACAAAGCAAACAAATATTGATGTTGTACTGATTCCTGATAATTCACCGGTGGGATACATTTCAAAAGTTGATTTAGACTATCTTCGAACTATGCAGGGTTCACACAAAGACTTTCCATTTTGTGCATATCATTCAGTTCCATCTACTTCAAAATTAGCAAATTTGATAAAAAAGATTACATCTTGCATTACAGAAATTTGAAACAAGCATTGACAAACTGTTTAATTTTAACTATGATACAAAAGGTATTGATATTTGAACTCAATACTCTAAGTTATGTAGCTATGGCTATATTTGAACTTCATCAATTCTCTCCACCCTTCTATCACATTAACCATGGAGATGGAAGAGGACGACTATACATTTTTTGGACCTGACAATAACAAAAGTTAACAACAAACATGATTTTTCAATTCATTTTAAACCGGCACATACATATATCATCATTCATATCATCATTCAGTTGTGGAATTGGCCGCGGTGGTAGTGCGTCCGACTCACGATCGGAAGGTAGTGTGTTCGATTCCCGCCTCGACCAGATATTTTTCTCTAGAGAACTTATTTGGTTGAAGCTGGAATGATTCTGCAACCGTGTTAGGAATCACACGTTGAAAGGTAAGATCTCGTTAGTCCTTAGCTCGCACAAGTTTCTCAACTTCTGAGAGATTTTAAACAGATCTATACGCAGATGATATACAGTTATATTTGTCTTTTCATAACACTCATCTAGAGAGTTGCATGGCCAATATAAACAGATATTTGCACAAAACATTCCTATATTTGGAGAATCATGGACTGAAATTAATGCAAATAAAACATAGGGTCTCAAAGACAAACAGTAGAAACCCAGTGTAACTTTAGGCTCACTCTCGATAACGCAGACATTGACTGGGTAGACTGTGCTAAAAATCTTAACGTAACCATAGCAAGTCCATGAACAAGTAATAAACATTTTCAAAGTATCATTCTCCAAACTCAAATCGATATAAAAATTCAAGTATCAGTTATCAGAAGAAATGAAACTCAGGTTAGTTAAAACTCTTATTTAACCCTATATCGAGTATTGTTGTTTGGCGTTTTACAATTTTTTGCCGCAATATAACAAGCAGAAGTTACAACATATACAGAATGCTTGCATGCGATTCGTATGCTGTATACCATATTGTGAACATGTCACAACATTTTTGTTAAAAATTAAGGAGCTGAATGTGAGGTACATAGTCCAATATCATTTGATATATATTTTTCTTTGTTGATATATGTAAATAACTAGGTGTTTCAAACTGAAACACCTAGTTAATTACATAGTTTATTGAGCAGGCATCCTGACATTCATATGGTCAATTTGAGAATTAACTCATTCAACATACCTAGGCACCGTACAACCAATTTCCTGAAAGTTTTCATTATATAGCCCCTTCTTATCTGAATGAAATTTTACCCCTTTTCAATCATAATATTCATCAATTTAAGAAACAAATAAAATCACAGATGCTTACTGCTCAGTGCTAATTTAAAATTCAATGTATGTTAGTGTGATGAAATTCTTAAATTGACTAAAATAATGTTAAGAATATTCAGAGTTATTAGCAACTGTATGATTTATTTTTATATCTCTTCACTATCATTATTTTGATAGTAAATGAGTATTTCTATAATTATTTTCTTACACTCACTATATAATTTTTGGGAAGGGTGGAAAATAGCCTTTGACTAACTCTTTTCCTTTTATATATAAATAAGTATTTCAAATGAATAAAAAATTTCGATGATATCCCATACACATTTTGTTTTATTTAAATTCCAAGATAGAAAGCCCACAATGAAAAACCCCATAAATTTTATTTGCTGTTATTATTTTCGCAAAAATTTTTGCGAATACTGGCAAAATAATTATTGTTTCGATTCATCTGAATTCGGTCCCAACTTCAATACTCATTCTTCTGTCATCAACAGCAGTCGAAATCGCCGATAACAAGAATTTCTAAATTGAATAAATTACCTATACCCGTCCAGCTCCACTGTCAACTCTTGAGTAATGTTTCAGATAATTACTCATTCTGCCGCTATATTCCTTGGAATTTTCTTGGCAGCTGACTAGCAATGTTTCTGGGTACGTCAGGAAAAATTTCTTTTTGCATCATTATCTATTCCTGAATAAACAACTGAATGCAAAGGATATATTCATCATTCCTTCTTGTCATTTTCTGCTACGAAAATATTACGAGAACGAGAATATTGATTCCTTTACGCTCGTGTTGTGCAGATGGGCTATATTTGTTTTGATAATAATCAGAACAGAGTGGATTGTTAACTGGTCTGTTAGAAGCTGTCAAGTTTTTTACTAGATACAGATATAGTATAGTCGAATTAACCGACATAGTAATCTTAAAGGTGACGGCGAAGTGAAATGCGAAAAAACCAATACAAACCAAAAACAAATACAAAGGAATTATGCCGCAACGAATTAGTCCACGTGGACTGAAGAATTGGCGGTTCATCGTATGCTCATCGTATGCTCGTTTACACCTTCGATCTGATATAGACTCAAAAGGAAACATCGAGAGGAGTCAAACCCGGTGAACGAGCAAGCCATTTCAACAGACCGCGCCTACCGACTGGGTTCATCTGATCCAGTGAACCCTGAGACACATCAAGTTTCACATCAGGAGTGTAACCATCACATTTCATCATGATTTAATTTGTCCTGTAAGATCACAAATGATTTATCAAATACTTGTAACTGATGAGACCAGTTGAAAGCTTGATTACACAATGGATCTTCTTCAGGAGCCTTGTTCAAGGGTAACTGTCCATGAGTATTTCATACGCAGGATTTTGGTTAGTTATTTAAGTCCAACAAGACTTGAATGTACATGCTAGTGAAACGATTGAGTTGCTTGGACTAACAATAGAGTATAAAATGTGCTGGGAACCACACGTTGATATATTTTGTGAAGAGTTAAGAAAAAATTGTTATGCATTGAAGTTCTTATCAAATCATAGTCACGAAAATATACCACTGATCGTTTATTATGCAAACATCAGGCTTTTAAGCGACTAAAGATATCAACTTTGATAGGCTTGTATCTGTATGAATTGTGTATATATGTATACAAACATAACGATAAATTCTTCAATAGAATAAATCATCAATATGACACTAGATCCAGAAATATTCTTGAGCCTGCTATGCACAGAACTAACCTATACCAAAAAAGTCACTTATATTTAGGATGCAAAGTTTTTAATCACCTCAATGTCTGTATCCAAACATCTCCAAATATTAATATTTTTAAATCCCGACTTTTACAATTTCTTATTGAGAATAACTGTTACAGTATTAGTGAATTTATGACATAATAGTATATTTTATAAAGATGGTTTTTTTATTGACAATTCAAATATTATATTTGTGCTGTTGTTTTTAAACTGACAGTTGTCAGAATGGAACTAGTTATCTGATTATTAGGAGACTCATTTACCTGAGATATTATTATGGGGTGCATTTCACCTAACACTAAAATATGTACCCCTGGGATTCCCCAGGGGTACATATTGTCTCCAACCCTCTTTTTATTGTATATCAACGACTTATTGGAATAAACCAGGAATCCAAAATATTGTTTTGCTGACGACATCACACTCGTCATTACATTTGGATGAATTCTATAATATGATGGTATTCTTACGGGAATACTCTTTTATTTGTGAAAAGGAGGTATGTAATGTCCATAAACAATAAGAAATATATATCTCTTATCAAGCATTACATTATTTCAATAGCTTATAGAGTGCTATGGTAGTATATTTTTGCCAGAAATGATACGACACGACTTGATACGAATATGGAATAACATTACGCACAGTTAATTCTCCACCAGTTGCCAAAACCCCTTTTATTCAAAACTATGACTGGAATTGATTGATAGTAACCCGAAAAACGTCATTTCAAATGCCTTTGGCAATGTTCGAAAATTTTCAATTCCCAGCGATGATTCTGTTGTGATTTTTGAGTAGAATCTACACATGGAAGCATCCTTCAATTGCAAGGACCATGAGAAGTGTATTGTTGATGCTGCCATTGATGAAATATGTGAAAGTCACCGTTATTGAATATTTCCATCCGTTTAAACGCACCCAAAGAAAAAGGTACCACTTTTTCAAGTTCTAAACTCAAATTGTTGAAGACACCATTTCTCCCTACATAATTCGAAATCTATTTCTACGCATTATCAACATACACACCTGTGCTTGGGTTTGGGCGAGTCTGATTCCTCTGGAGAAGAATTTAAATTCCTCTCGGCCCTTCTCTTGGGAGATGTCTTCTCAGTCCTCTGTTTTTCTACTTCAAGCTTCTTCACACCCGCACCATGATCTTTGGGACCCTTAATATCATAAGAGTCGTCGTTCATAACTTCAATAACGTCGAAGTTTTGGGCTGCCTGCTTATAACTATTTCTCCGTCTTGCTTCAATCTTCATAGCTTCCAGCTGTTCCTCCATCAGCTTATCGACAGTTTTCTTCTCCAGGGATTTTTCGTGATTATCGTTTTCATATATAAATCTGTTATCCTCTTTTATTATGACCTTAGGAGTGAAGTCCTCAAGAGGCATGGACGTTTTGGAGTGGTTCACCTCAAATGTAAACTTGGTTTCATATTTTGCCGTTGGAGGCGTCTGTTGTTTGGCTGTCGCAGGGGTTTTGGGTGAGAGGGGAACTGGCTGTAAAATGGTGTTGGACATTTTAGGATTTTCTTGAATGTTCTCAGAACAAAAGAGATCTAATGGTTCGGGATATTCTAGGCTGTCTTCAGTACAATCCCCATCTGTAGCTGTGACTGTAGTTACGATAGTATTTGAGCTGTCAGTGCTAGTGTTGATTGTTGTTTCGGAGGCAGTACTACTGCCCATCACTATCACTTTTGGTACCGGTTGGTTCTGAAACAAGAAGTATTGTGAATTACAAGTATCTTCGAAATCAGTTCGAAACTGATGAAAGTGATGAGACACTATTGTTTGAAAGACACATCATTGTCTAATATAATGAATTGATTTGAAAATCCTGAAAAAAACAATTGAAAAATCAGATTTACCGAAAATAACAATTTTATCAAATAAAAAACTGAAATTTAAAAAAATAACATACAAGCAATAACCAAACAAATGAAAAAAATTTAAATATCAATAAAAGCTGAAAAATCAAAAATAAGAAAATATTATTAACAAAAAATGAAAAATAAAAATTGAAAGATCTCAAACCAATTTATGTCACGACGTTTCGATTGTCAGTATCCACAATCGTTTTCGAGTGATAACTGTTATCACCCGAGTCATCCACATCAATGTATATTTTATTAGACAATGATGAAATACATGATGAGATACTGTTGGAAGTGTTAATATCATGGAGTCAGTTCAAACAATTTCCAAATTTTTTTCAAATTTCAGTCATTCAATAAGAATCCACCTCAAAATTATGCGAGGAAGGTTTGGAAAGTTTCATTCAACATGAAGATAGCAGCACTAGTAAATGAAAGCTAGTGAATTTCATTTTTCATCTGTTGAAAGCAATACGCCTACTCAAATCAAAGATGTGTTGGATTCTGTGATATGGGGAGTCTGCATCATCATTTAGCTTAGTGAAACTTTGTGCAACTGAATTAAAACGTGGCCGTGAGAGCATGGAAGATAATGAACGTTCGAGTCGTCGGAAAAACTGCAACTACCGATGAAAAAATCGCCAGAGTTTATCAAATTATACAGGGTGTAACTGAATACGTGTGAAACATTCAAGGAGGTGATTCCTCATCGAAAAAAAAAGATAGGATCGTTCATATAAAGAAACTTCGTTAAGATACAGCCCTTAAAGGAGGAACATAAAATTTATATAACAATTTTTTCACAAGCACTGAAAAAGTTACAATATTGAAATCAACCTGACGTTTTGTACTACCGAAAAGACACTTAGCCAGTAAT
>WOGN01009750.1:0-10687 GCA_015342105.1 Leptinotarsa texana | reverse complement strand
ACCTACCCCAGGATAATGTTATTATCTACCGATACGTTGGCTAAATCTTGGTGGCACTCTAGTACTATCCCTGAAGTAACACGTTTTCTGTTCAAGGCTAATATTATTATTCCACTAAGGAAAACTTTTCGTTAAACAATTTTTTTTGTGATAATTTCAAAAAAATATCTTAGGTTCTTTTCAGATACTTTATTATATATCTACAAGTGAGACTGAGACTGAGAATATGAATTATTTTACGTTCCACTATATTTCTTACATGTATCATTACGATTTAGAAACTTTCTGAACACATATTACACTATCTTTATATGTTTTTACTGCTAGTGATTTCAAACATCCATTTACATTTCTCGCCAAAAATAATCATATACCTACTTTCTTGGAAATCCAGAGGTGAAAACAATTGCATCAAATCAAAGCATACAGACTGCAGCTTTGCGATATTGCGATATTTGATTATAATCAAGAAGTGAATTATACTCTTACCATATGATAATTCGAGTAGGTAACTTTTGACTATGTATCCACCAATTCAAATGAATTTTCAATGTAATGTAACCTATACTTACCTTAATTCAAATTAACCCGTCATTATTATTTATATTTAGCTGAATTTCATCGTGTTATTGCTTTTTATATGAAAATATCCAGTTAGGCCTGCCACGGCCTGGTTGCGGTCATTATAATTTTCGTGATGACAATCTAAATTTTTGCATCTATTGTGTCAAAAAATAATTTCGATTTTTATAACCATTCAGACGGTGTGATCGATAAAAAAGTTGAACATTCGATTACACACCAGCTGGAACTCTTATCCGTCTATAATTATAATAACATTTGTGGCTGACTGAACACAAAAGATTTCTTGGAATACTTCCCGTCACATGATGAATTCATTTGATACTCTACATTGAACGAATTCAATGATTGGATTCTGTTTTCTAAACTCAATGAACCAATCTCCCGAAACAAATCCATAGAAATGCAAATTACTTGTGGAATATTAAACTGTTACAAGATTATCACACGTTACAACAAATTGTAAATCTGCCCTCTTCATTGGTCTATGGAAGGTGTGGAAGAGTTAATAATGATTTTAATAAGAAAAATCAATGAATTTTAGGTTCAAAGTGGAAATTTAACAAAATTCAGAGTTGAAAAATGGGAAAAATATAGTATCTTCCACAAATGCCCTATCAGATTTTCAACAGTGGAGACGGGAGTGGGTATAAAGAAGTTTTTAACAATAATAGAAGGTAAAGAAAAATTGTAACGAACATTGTCAGTTCTAACTTCCGTGACTAATCTACAAAATTTCATTTCTTCACAAGGAAAAATGAATTATATTAAGTTGAAGGATTTTCTCACAATGATTTTCTTGTTATCTAATTCGACGGATGAATTATCCACCCTCAAGTATGAAAACCATCTGTTTACAGTTGTTTGAAGGTAGCAAAGGTTTTAAAGTTTCAATGACAATACAGTAAACTAAGTAAAAGTACTTCATAGCTAGGTGAAGTGAGTAACACCGCAGCGTTGACAGTTTTGGTAGTGCTATTCCTGTGATGCCAATGCGTTCCGTTCAGACCCAAATGAATTATGAACAGAAACAACATTACCTTCTTTGAGACATGAGGCTTACGATCATCCGCTTTTATGTCGCTACCAACAGTGGTGAGTCATTTAGATATCCAAGAAGTGGAAATTCGCCAACCGCTATTCTCAAAGTTAGGGAGATTTCAAGGGCTTTATCAGTTAGCAACGAACATGCAAATATTCATACGTGAGATGGAATGTTGCCTTTTGAGATGCTCGAGTTCTTCTACAAGGTAAACTTCAATTTGAAAGTTTCGAGTAATTCTTACATAAATCCTACGACAGTAGATAATTGATTATCTCCCTTGAGATAAATCAATTTTAGATTCAGGAATACTTTGAAACCTTCTTTAAAATCCGCAAAATTGCGATTTTTTTCCTGTATCTGGTCCAAAAACAAGAAAAAAAGGAAGAGACGTTTTCTTTCTGAAGTTTCGAAATGTCCAAATGACATGAAGTGTCATAAAAGACAAATGAATTATTTAGAAAAAAAAAACGAAATCTTCATCGATAGTCGTCTTCATTTTTCTCAGGTTCTCAGCTAAGGTTCCCTTACCCTTTCAACTGGCTCTCGACAGGAGGACGAGTGATTCATAACTTGGGGTGTTTTTGTGGCGACATAAAGGTCAATGACATCTATGCCGCTCTGGCCATGTGTATCCCTTCCTGACTGGGGTATTTGATGAACAAACTGTTCACTTTATCGGACGTCGTGGGGCCTTCACTCAACCGAGCCATGGAGCCTTTTGAATCGAGTGGGGTAATCTATAGTGTAATCTACAGCTTCCCTAACTAATGGGTTATCATGAGTTTCTGCTGACTCGAAAACTCTCTGATTCCTCGACTGAATGGACTGCCGTATAGTTAACAGATTCAAATCTCTGCAAATGGCTTTATTCCGCACGAACCATGGGGCATTCACCAGCATCCTGATTAGTTTGTTTTGCAACCTTTCCAAAATGGAGAGGTTTGACGGAGCGCCTGAAGCATACATAATGACAGGCTTGAACATCGTATCGTATAATAAAATCTTATTTTTTAAATTGAGTTTGGAATTTCTGTTGATCAGAGGATAGAGTTTGACTATCCTCATTTGTACTTTGCTCTTGATATAATCGATGTGATTTACCCAGGTGGGTCAGCGATCTACCCAAAGACCTAGGTATTTGACTCGCGTTTGCCATTCGATTTACCTGTCTGAAATCGTGACTTTTGTGTCTGGAGAAACGTTAGGTCTCCCCAAATGTATCGCCTGAGTTTTTTCGGGATTCACCCGAATCTTCCATTCCAGGTACTAGCGTTCGAGGTCGTCAAATGAGTGTTGCATGTAGACGACCGCCAACCCTCGACCCATGGAAGAAGCGAGGAGAGTCGTATCATCGGCGTAAAGAGAAACCTTCACGTGATCGAACCTCGGAAGGTCGCTCACGTAAAGGCTGTAGAATAGTAGAGACAGCGCAGCTCCTTGAGGCACTCCAGCTTCCATTTTCCCGACGGGAGATAGGGTTCCTTCAACTCGGACCTGAAATGTTCTGCCTTTCAGAAAGGACCTGATCCACCGGATCAGGCCCCGAGGCAAGTGGAAAACGAGCAATTTGTGTAGTAGACCTTCATGCCATACTCTGTCAAAGGATTTCGAAATGTCCAGGAGGACGAGATGGACTGTCTTCCTATTGTTTAGATCCGAGATGGACCAGTATCAGGGCCTGCAGCTCGGTGAAATGTGCCCTTCTGAAGCCGAATTGTTCATCAGGCAGAACATTTTGGTCTTCAACTTCTTCGGTCAACCTTTGCAGCTTAACACGTTCAGCCAACTTAGCCCCGTTGAGCAAAGCAGACTAATCGGACGATGATTCTGGGGAAACAGCGGGTTCTGGCCCTGTTTCGGAATCATGACGACTACGGCATGCTTCCATCTTCGGGGGAAGTATCTGAGGGCGATTGAAATGTTGATTATGTCCAGTAGGTATCTGATGAAGTTCTCCGGGAACTGCTTCAACAACCTATTGTTGATGATTGAATCAATTCCCGGAGCCTTCTTGGGTTTGGAGGCCCTAATGTATCCTCTCAGTTCTTCCTCCGAAGCTGGACGGATTACGTCGTCATCATTTTTCCTAAGGATGCGCCGAACCCCTCTGTTCCAGCTGGATATCACGGTCAATATCATCATTCGTATCAACGTTAAGTTGGAACCGACTCTCCATTGTATCTTCAAAGGCCAACGCCTCTTCGGCGGGGGAATAGCAGATGCCGCGCCCGATGCCTGCGGGTGATTCGCCATAGTTCATCATCCCCAGGTTCGAGAGATTGCAAACACTCCCTCCACCTCTCGTTTCTGTAGTCAGTTATGACCTGTTTAACTTGGTTGGCCATCCTGCTAGCCGCAGCTTTGTCTCCAGGGTAGAGAGTCCGCTGATCAACTCGTCTGAGTCGATTTCTCTCACGGATAAGGTCCTTTATCCTGGGAGGAAACTCATTGTAGCTTCGCAGAGGACATTGTCCTGGTTGTGGCTGCGCGGAAAGCGTTGTTCACAGACAATTCGAAATCCGCCACTGCCGCATCGAGACCGTTGCGAGTTCGAAACACCTCACAGTCCGTACGTGTCTCCACTGGATGAGCCTTAAAGCCTTCCCAATCCGTGGATGATCTCATGCGATAATCCTGGGGAGGGGGATCATCACCCAACATCAGGATGACTGGATTATGATCTGAGTCAAGTTCCGACAAAGTGTACACTTCGCAGGACATGGAGACGTTCCTGAGCAGTACGATATCAAGCACGTCAGGCCTTAAATCCCCACAGTAGAACGTGGGCTCATCTGGACCCATCACTCGATACTCATGCATGTCAGCATGAGCATGGAGGGCTCGGTCGTTCGCATTGGTGAGTCTGCTCCATAGATTGTACTTGGCGTTGAAGTCACCAACAGCAATTGTGGGGTATTTGTCGACATCAGCAATTCATCCAGTGATTCTGGGAGTAGACAATTCCGCGGAGGATTGTAAACTGAGATTAGTCTATGACGACCTTTTCTTAGTTGGAACTCAACGCCCACGGCTTCCGTGCCATGTAACTGATCCGAGTCAATGCCACCCACTTTAGTGCGTTAAAAATAATTGCGATAATGCGCATTGACGTTAGCCGCTAGTGTGGCCCCAATTTTATGGCAATATCCAATGTTTTCATTGAATTTGACGTTTGAATTAATAAAGGTAGATGTCACACATATCGTAGACCTGCCAAATTAGTTTTAGTTCTGTGGTTACATTACCAGTTCTACGTCAGATGAGTTCGGGACATTCTTACTAGATCTACCGCTTTTGAATTAGATTTAACCAATAATATAATAAATGTATCAAATTTGGATCTACGCGAAATTTCCATAAGCCTTATGTTAAAACGTCACTGGTGACATACATGACAATGCTAATTGATTTTACTGCCAAAATAGATCTACTGCTTTATACTAGGAGCACAACTTAAGGCAGCGTTGCTACTGCTCGAAAAATAGTAACATTTGATAGAAAATTGTAACTTTGGGATGAGAGGTTCGCAAAACTAGTTGACTCATCTTCAAAAGTAATAGTTGACTTAAAAGTGACAAAAGACGTGTGAAAATGCTCTCGAATTATCGATTTTGATACGTTCTCTGTCTCAGTTATGATACGACACTTGTCAGTTTAAGTTTGTAAACAGTCAGTTTCTCAAAATATAACAAAATGGGTAAAACGTAAATTGCTAATTTTGAACGTCAAATTGTTCTATCACTTATATATTTGTTGTTATTTTGGTGTGGTAGCACTAGCTTAGGGCAATGTTTTGAAGGAGTTTAAAATATATGAATTGAATAGTTTTTTGGCTGTCAGTACATTGAAAAAAACACAGTTCTGAAATTTTACTCCAAGATCCAATCCACAGTTTTAACGAAATGGTTATTTGCAAATTTTTTCTTCAAGGAACGTGTAAATTTGGTGATTATTGCAATTTTGAACACCAAATTAATGGTAAGTTGATCAAAATCTGTATGTAATCTGATTTAAAAATGTTTCCAGTTTTGTTTCAGATAGTTTCAACAACTTTCAAAATGGGACATCAATTCTTAGGAAACCAAATTTCGGAACTACCCAACCTCAATCAAATTTTGGTAACACCCAACCTCAATCAAATTTTGGTACCACCCAACCTCAATCAAATTTTGGTGCCCCCCAACTTCAACAATCAAAATCCTCCGTACAAACCTCTTCCCCGAGTACTGCCGATACAGCTACTCTGGTCAAATCTGTTGTAAATGATATGACTTCAGCTGAAAAGGGAGGTCAGTGGTTACTTTCTTGTTATGCACCATTCAAAGAAAAACCTGCTTTTCCTGGTTTCGAGGATCAGAGCTTTGAAGAGATGCGTCTTGCTTATTATGAAGCAATGAAAAGTGGTACCTTAGATCAATATGTAAGTATAATTTATTGGTTGTAAGTAAATCCTTCATTACTTAAAAAAAATTATTTAGATCAATTGTACAACAAAGCCACATAAATGATCATAGATAGTAGATGGAAAGTTGTACATAGAATTATTAAATTGATATGATTAGATTTTTTATAAGAATTCATTGTTTTAAATTTCGATCTTGGTAATAAGTCATAGAGGTTAGGTTAGGTCAGAAGTGAGTGAATCTATTAGAAACCCCACAAGGGTTGATTGTGGCTTACACCTATTCAAACTCGACCAAATAAACCCAGCTTCTTATAGAAGCCTATTAGTTTGTATAGTGAGTGATCTTTTAGGTCAGATGGCATGCTTCTATTAAACTCGGTCTGCAGCGGGACGGGCACAGAGGCAACACACACTGTCTTCCGACAATCCATGTCTCTGCATATGATGATTCAGATGACAGTGACCTGTAAGGAAGTCTGCTAGACATCGTAGTTCATCCCTACTCTACATTTCATTAGTTCGGACTTCCATTGTCTAATATGATATAAATTGATTTGAAATCTCTGAAATAATCTGTAAAAAATTAAAAAGATTAGCTGAAAAAACAATTTTATTAAGCAAAAAACTGAAATAACAATGAAATAACATACAAGCAACAACCAAAGAATAAAAAAAAGAAGTATCAACACGATATGAAAATAAAAAAAAATTATTAACAAGAACTGAGAAATGAAAAATTAAAATATTACAAGCCAAGTTACTTCGAAACGTTTCGATTTTTAGTATCCACATTTGTCTTCGGGTGATAACTGGGACGAATTTATATCATATTAGACAATGGAAGTCTGAACAAATTAAATGCACCATGAATCATTGTCAACTACCTTCAAACAAAATCCCTACTTTAGTCCAACTGTTTGGTTTCAAGCTTTGAAGGTTGAATAAACGCCTTGGAGTGAGCCAATCCTGGAAGATTCTGCCAGAAGTCCATAAATCTTGCCACCCAGGTGTTCAATCTTTGTTTGGCAAAGCCTTAAGTGATGCCAATGATAGATTCTGGTCTAATGAAGCTACTTACAGCATCCAACTTTCCAAGGGAGTCAACAGCCTCATTGTCTTTCAGGCCAGTGTAGTCAGCAATCCAGATCAGAGATAATTTGTTCCTTCCTATTGAGGAGAGTCTATTTTGGCAGTTTGCTACCAATTTAGACATTGCTCGGTAAGAGCCAAGAGCTTCCAATGCTGCTTGACTGCCCGAGAATATTTTGATTGACTTGTGTGTCAGGTTGTATTCTACCAATCTCTCCGTACACAATTCAATAGCATAGATTTTCGCTTGAAGTACAGTCGCATAGGTACCTGGGTAGGTTGATATCTCTGTACTGGGTCTGAAAATACCTGCACCAGAGCCTGAAGGTGTTTTCGATCCATCTGTGAACCAACAACTATCTGCTCCTAATATTTCCTTCTCCCGGAGGAGGATCCAGTCCTCTCTAATCGGGAAAAGTACTGTTTGAGGTAGTTTGTTGTTGAGGCATTAGGATGATTTGTGCAGTTGGCAATGTGCACAAGTCTATATGCAGTCCATCTAGCGTCTCCAGGAAAATATGGAAGAGATAGATCTAGTCTAGAAGGTCTCTAAATAAAGCCTTCGACCATCAGGCAATTGCTATATAAGTGATCATTGGTCCGACAATCATCACTTAAATCCAATGGATTTGTTATAGAAATAACTACAGGATCATTCCTGGGACTTTATATTTGCTTTGAAGCACACTTTTAACCTACATTTTTTTATTAATCTTTGCCCATTAAATATGCCTATATGTGACTCAGTTTTTATATGGTTATGGATATAATTTAATTTTTGACTATAGATTGCAACAAAATTAAGGGTTTTGTTTTCCTTAAATGTGCTCCCTCATTATAAAGTATAATTTAATTAAAAAATTAAGCATATTAACAATTTTTGATTGATGAATACTCTATTACTTTCAGTAGCTTATCTCCATTTAATAATATTATAACTTAATGAGTGAGCTAATAAATGTATGGTAATGAACTTCTGTTAAGTGAGGATTTGAGATAATTCCTAGTGAAATCTGATCGATTCAGTTTTATACACAAATTGTTTTATTTGATCAAACCACATAAATATGTCATCAATTTTTATACCTAGAAATTAATGTTAATGTAAGTGAAGAAAGAAATGTTTTCGTTATTAATATTTTAGAATTGAACAATGTGTAGGTATATTTTGTTTTATCTAAGTTCAGAAGAAGCTGGTTATTATTGCACTACTTCACGAACTGTTGAATACCATTCAATGCTTTTTTGATAATCCTGTGGTAGAGCTTCCTGTGACAATTAATTACATACAGGTTTCAAGTTATCCACGACTATAAAGTATACTTACTGAGAAAAAAAATATCAATTTTCAGTCTCCAAGTTAAGGTGGATACAAGTATCATTTGTAGTTGCAAGTTGTAAATAATAAGTCAGAAAAAGTTAAATAATTGATTTTTCGACGGTTAATTTTTTGATGTGCCTTAGTTTCTTCTTTTCACAATATCAAGTACTTGGGTCATTGGTTTTCATTTTTAACAAATATTTGCCACCATAAAAATTACCACTATGAAACTTGTTACTAGTTATTTATCACCTAAGACTGGTTCATGAATATGCCGTTAGTGAGAAGAATTACTTGTCGGCAATTTTGAATAAGTCTTTCATTATATGGGAGTTAGAGATATTTTATTGTCAGGTTCTGGAGTCTTAGAATTATGTTGAATTTTTCCCGAGTCAGCTCACATTAGATTCCTCTTTTTCCATACAGGATTAAAGGCAGCAAGATTTGTCAGCTGTTAAGCAAGTGGATTCTTACCGTTTATTGCTTTTGCCCAGTTATTTACTACAACATTTTGTTATTTTTGATGCTAAGAATTATTTAACATTACAACAAATGTACGAAACATTCACTCAATTGAATTTTTTAGTATTTTCCCGTTCATTCTACTTTTCAGAATAATTATCAAAGAAATAAACTATTTTTTTTTGTTTCAGAAACAACAAGTTTATATGATGATTCAGCAGATTCAAATGAAGATAAAATCTCTTCAGAACCCTTCACCTGATATGATTAATTTACTGAAAAATATATACAATACTCCACCTTCATCACAGTCAGGAGTTTTTTCGGGAAATTTATTTAACAGTCCTAATACTACGTCACTTAATCAGCAGGGTACGGGCTTTGGGCAACAAAATACTTCAATATTTGCACAGGCAAACCAGAACTTGTTTGGTGGAACTCAGCAACAACAAACCACTCCTCAAACTTCTTTTAGTTCCACAGGAACTAATATTTTTGGAACAACTACACAAAATAATGTGTTTGGAGGTCAAGCGATCAGTAATAATCCTTTCACGACCTCACAACCTTCGACGCAGACTGCAAATACCAGTATTTTTGCGAAGAACAATTTCAGCTTTGCATCTGCTGCTAACTCTGCTTTTGGTGTGCAACAGGCTCCTCAACAACCGTCAGGATCCATTTTTGGAGGAAACAGTAATGCTAGTGTGACAGCACAACCAGTTTCACAACAAAATGTATTTGGGGGTCAGAGCATTTTTGGACAGCCTGTTCCCCAGAATACTGGACTTTTCAATACTAGCTCTGTTTCAAAACAGCCACAAACTAGCATATTTGGGTCACAACCACCAGTTAATACTTCGCAAACAGTTAGTGAAAATAATCAGGCTCCTACAAATATCTTTGGAGCTGCTGCAAGTCAGGCAAAAGCTGTAGGCTCCATCTTTGGGCAACAAACAAGACCTAGCGAACCTAATCCTATTTCAATTTTTGGTCCTACAAAACTCAATGTTGCGAACCAAGATCCCAATATTAGCATTTTTGGTGGATCTGCGGTAGCAAGCAGTTCAGTTCAACATGATGAAAGTTTGTACTCCAAATTAGAAGATTTAACAGAAGAAGAAGTTAAATGGTTTCAAAGTGATAGTTTAGATATCAATGGAATACCAGAGAAACCACCCACTTTTGAGATGTGTTTCAAAACTTAAATTCAATATTAATGTCTTGTAAATGATTGTTGATTTTTGAGTCTGTTAACATTATTGTACTTTATTTATTTATATTTGCATTTTTATGTTTTGGAGAATAAATTTCCATAAGCCAAAGCCCTCAAAACAATAACTGTCACAAGGAGAAAAAGTAGAAAGTCAAAAAGATTTTTTCCCAAACATTAACACCCCTTAAAAAGGTCAGAAAATTTTCCAAAACTGATTCAACAGTCTAACGGCGTGAGCCAGAAAAGCTTTTGAAAACAAATTGAGAACGATGTTGATAATGGAGAAACCAACATTGGTATAGTCTATCCATTCCCAATTGGAACTGCAATAAAAATAAGAGTATAGTCATAAACATTTCTTGCCTGTGGGCCTTAGTCGCCCAGATAGTTAGTAAACGGCTATCAAATGTAGTTGAGGAATGAAGGCTCGGCTAGCTGGACTAGCTGAATACTAATTTTTTGTCCGTTTCACAATATTTCTTTATCAGTGCCATGTGTTCGTGAGGTTAGGTGAGGTAGTGAGTGGTTTTGCAAACCGATTTTTGAAAACTTTTTCTAGAGATCAAT
>WOGN01009749.1:0-10687 GCA_015342105.1 Leptinotarsa texana | reverse complement strand
ACGAAACGGACTGGTTTAAGTTTGACGATAGTCGTGTCACGAAGTGTTCTGGCGATGCATTGAATCTATTGGAGCCTCTGGAGACACCCTACATTTTGTTTTATGATAGAAGACATTGGTAGATCAAGATCATCAGATGATGTGGTGCTACAGGTTTTTCCGGGTTTTCCTGCAGCTGAAAAAGCAAATGCGCCGTTGGAATCAATGAAGTCGCCCCGAAGCGTCAATTAATTTTCAATGTCGTTTTTATTTTTGAATAATAGTAAAAATTATAAGGTAATATTCTGATAATTATCACCAGTCATATACCTAAAAAATCCATATACTTTATGTTAACATTTCCTGATTAGAAATTTCTCAATTTGTTTTTGAATATTCTGTAATTCCTTTCACTCCCAATATCCTCAGGCAGCTTATTATGTAGTTGAACCCTTGTAAAGGAAGGGGCATTTTAAACAGGGTTGTTCTATGTTGTGGTATCTGCAAGCAAGTACCTATCGTATCTTGTATTATAGTTGTGATTATTACCACTTGTCTGGAGATTAGAGAGTTGTAATTTAATTACCAATAATGATTTTATGATGTATATACATGGCACAGTGAGGATATTGTTTTCAATAAAGTAGGATTTCCAAGAATCTGTACATTTAATTCCGAAAATTAGGGGTATTATTCTCTTTTGTGATATCAGCAATCTTTGAGATGATACTGCATTACTCCAGACAACTGTATTATAGGATATGTGAAGGCATAGTAAATATTGATAACTTGAATCTTATTGAAGATGTTCTTCATCTGCAGAATGGCATAATACCCACTATTTACTTTCTTGCTGATATGATCGAATAAATTTCTGAAGGATAGATTGGAGTCTAAGAACGTGCCTAAAATCTTCCTAAATTCTGATGTATTCAATATCGCGTTACGTATACTTATTTCCGGGACCATACTATTGTTTTTTATAGAGTATTCCATAAGAATGATTTTCTTGTGATTAACAATTAATCGATTAGAGATACACCAGTTACTAAATTTGTTATGAAGTTCGTTAACTTTCTCATCAAATTCACATTCATTTTCACTGTGCAATGCAACAGATACATCATCAGCATATAGTACTGAGCAATGGGCATTCATATACTCTGGCAAATCATTGACAAACATAAACAGTTTTCTCAATTTGAAGACACGTTTCACTTTTGTACAGGAAAAATGTTTTTCTGTTATTAGAACATATTACAAAATACCTGAATCCATAAAAAACTTGACCCTTAGAAAAATGAAGAAAACGATAATTATGCTTCTATCAAAAGAATTTTTGAAGTAGGAGAATATTTTGCTGATAGACTGAGTTGTTTGCCAGTTTGTATTTTTTATATTACTTTGTCTCAAGCGTCTCTCAGTATGTAATATTTTCATTTTTTATTAATACACTTTTATAATTTGACAAGTTCTACTCCTGTAGAGGTCCTTGAACCAAAGAACTAATGAAGAACATCTATCAATTATAGAACATAAGGTACTTTTACAAAAAACATTTTTGCTCAATGAAAATCATTGATATTCTATTGTCGCAACTCAGTACTCCCTTGGCTTATTAACGAGAGGACTTTATTCGCTGTTTCACCCATTCGTCATTCATCCAAATAATGACAGAACTCATTTAAAAACTTAATTAAATATTGATTGTAACGAAACGGGAAAAATACTTCAGGAATTAACTCAAACTAAAATGGTAATCAAAAATACAATAAATCACCAAAAACGTACATTATACTGCCACCCAGCAGGATCTAAGAAAAGGAGATATGCTGCATTGCTGAAAACTTTTCTGAAGATCAATAGATACTGAATGAAATTCTCAATACTGTCTGTTGATGATCTTGACCTCCTTCAATATTTATGAAGATTTATACCTACGGTTACATTGCAACTTTGATCTAGTCACTGTACTAAGGTAAAACGCTCAGTATGCAATATGTGCAAAGTTTGCATATTTGGAGATTGTTTTATATTTCTATATCCTGTGATCATATAAATTTTGATGTCTTTGAACATAGAATATTAAAAGATGGAATTCTGAATACTGAGTGTTTTTGTTTTAGAATATTGAATTTGAGGTTGGAACATCTTTCAATTAATGATTATTCTCCATATTTGACACTATGAAAAGATCTGAGAATCTCATCTGTTTTTCCTAAGTATTCGGTTCTGAAACCGGATGAACTGCAGCATAATTATTTTTGAATATTTTTTGGTAATTGTGTAGAGACGAGTTTCAATAAATTGTACTTTGAAACAGTTGAAAACATCTGGAGAACTCCCACAACAAAATATAAATGATTTCTCAAAAATTGCTGTAGTAGAATAAAGTTCAGTTATCAATAATCTTTCTGCAGTTGGAAAAATTATTTTGAGCAAAGTAATAACCCGAGATAATCACGGTCAAAATCTGTGAGACACTAAATACTTTTTTCTGGAAAAATACTGCATAAAATTTACAAAAGTAGGGAAAGAAAAATTGAACACCTTTCATATGAGACATCACTCACTGTTACTAGGTACTTTAGATTTGAAGGTTGGAAGTGACAAAGTTGATGGAACACTCTAAAGATTTACCCTTCCAAATAAAAATCAACGGCCCCGGGCAAATTTTCTTTCCAAATGCCATCCTTGAGAAATGGCTTTGTTTCGTTTTCACTGAACCACCCTATATGTCTTGGTATATTAAGTATAAGGCTGAAGGCACAAAAATGGCGACGGCGGAACAGTGGCGATGCATGCAACATCCATAGTACAGGTGACGCGCACGAAATACCGCGGCGCCACCGCTTGGCCGTCACGATTTTCGTGCCCCCAGCCGTAGTATATTAAATCCATGTAATTTTATGATCGCTCATACATATAGTCTTGAAATATAGAAAGATAAGGACTTAACTGATTGGGATAAAAGGAATTCTGCTGAAACTTTTATCGGGTACAGTGTATAGAAAGCCTTTCTGTATGGCTTTACAAAAAAAATGAAAAAACCTACAGAAAAAACTGGATGAAAATTTCTAAAAATACATTAAATAAGTATTTTTACACTTATCAGTAATAAAACATTTACTTTTTCTTAAACAAATATCTACATTCATCACATTGTAACTGTCACAGATGTTGCCCTTTTCAGCTATTTTTAGACATGATGTACCTACGTCATGTTCTGTAATTCCTAATACTCTTATTATAAACTTTCCAACATCTCTGGCATTATTCCAAATTTTCTTTTAGGTCATTCTATGTATGCAACGAAGTGTTGAGTTTCTGAATTAATGATTACCTTTTCTCGATTCCCAGCAAAAAAGTACATACCTGTGGATTTTTTTAAAGAATCTTTCAATTCATAAAATGTAATAAATCTAACTAGTCTGATACATTTGTTGCTAAGACTTCCAAGTACTAGGTATTACCTTCGTCCTCACAGTCAACCATTCACCAGTAGGTGAATGAGGTAATAATCATTTGTATACAATGTTCAGGACCAATATATTACTCCCATTTGAAAATGTATTGCGTAATCTCTGTATTTATTCTATTGAAAACACTTTTTATGGAACACCCATTATTTTATTTAAACTTTGCCACAATCAGTGAACGAAGTATCAGTTGATCAATGATTCAATTCAGACAGGCA
Organism: Leptinotarsa texana; assembly: GCA_015342105.1. Classification (NCBI taxonomy): domain Eukaryota; kingdom Metazoa; phylum Arthropoda; class Insecta; order Coleoptera; family Chrysomelidae; genus Leptinotarsa; species Leptinotarsa texana. The sequence goes on along the minus strand of WOGN01009749.1, from coordinate 7,011 downwards.
CATTTCCAGATTTTCTGGAGTCTTATCTTAATCAGCTCAGCCAATTAGTTATAGCTATTAGTTATCTGATGAATTACTTTCGGTATGCCACAGGGGTCAATAGTGGGACCTCTTTTTTTATTATATATTGACGATCTTATATAAATATTGAAATCTCAGGTAAGTATACTTTTATTAAAATAACGATAAAAATAAAATAAAAACAACAATCGACTTCATTGATTCCAGTCGCGCATTTGCTTTTTCAGCTGCAGGAAAACCCGGAAAAACCTGCAGCACCACATCATCTGAAGATCTTGATCTGGTAAGTTCACTGTCTTTGCTGAGGACAGAACTGTTTTATGGAATGGAAAAAACATCATTTCACTTGAGGCAACTATTAAAGATTATGTAAATGAATAAAACTATAATATATATGACACCAACCATCTTGATTTCAATTATTCCAAGATCAATATTTTGTCATTTAGGTGTGGTTTGGAAGATTCAAATACAAACACAAGGACACCATTATAAACTGTGGGGATTCTTTCTTCCAACAGTAGGTAATTGAAATTACTTCATTTAACTTCGAATTATGTGGGCAAAATTTGTTATTTTTACAGTTTCCTTCATCGCGTTATACTAGTAATATGTTTTCTTTGGAAATAAAATTATTCATTGATAATATAGGTCTTAGAAACTCGTTTTGTGTTTTTTCCATATTACTTCTGGGGATGCCATCTTACAGAACCAAAATCTACTTCGGAACAAAGAGAATTTTTAAAATCATTCTTTTACTTTCCAAAGAGAAGAAACTAATTTATTTTTAAGTAGGTTCACTTCAACATGAAATTATTTACAATTGAATCAAGTATACTCTATAATTTCCTTAAATTACAAAAGTAAAAATACAATTTGAAATACAAATCTTTACTTATGCAGAGACAGTATAATAATTATGTTTCAAGTGAATGTTGTTCGAATGATACAAAAACAAGGTTTCATAGGAATTTTGTATTTACACACATTCTCCTACTAGTTAGTATAGGAAACATGAAAGAGTATGCAAGTTCCAACTTATTAGTCGCCTGTCATTTCTATATTAGTGAGGATTTGATACTTTAATTGAGAAAGAACATATTAAATTAGGTAAGATTCATCAAGCATGAAGGGCGGCTTTCAACTGAGCTTGTTGAAACTGGTGTTGCAGTTTTTGCAAGGCATCTCGATGGTTCTCCTGTTTTCTATCTAGAGATGAAATGGCATCGTCGATTCTCTTCATTTCTTTGGATATATAATCAATCCTTTTGCGGACATTTTGTTTTGCTTCCACCAACTCTGTTTTGATGAGAACGGGTCCTACTGATTTATATACTTTTCCATCACTAGGCAAGAGATCTAATTCTTGTTTGACAATTTCGTTCTCGTTGAGTTGACCATCCAACTGCTGCCTTGTTTGAATGGTTTTCTGCAGCTCTGAAATTAAAAAATTATATGATTTTGTAATTATGACTTGATTTTTTTGAGGTTATATGTAGAACAAAATTTGTATTCACCATAATCAATGTGATTTGTAAATGTTTTTGAGAGGAAAAAACATCTGTATACCTCGTTTATAATCGGAGGTACTTCCATCAAAATGAAAATATTTTTTTATAAAAAAATGTGTGGGTGTCGAATACAACCATTTAATTTTACACTAACTACATTTTTTCTGCATACATATAACGAACCTTTCTGAACTCTCTTTAAGTTATCTAATTCTGACTGTACTTTCCTTTGAATATCTTCACTCATTTTCACAACTTTATTATAACCACAAATACCTAATAATTTTATTTTTCTGGTGTTATTTTCAGTGTTGCCAACCAAATAATAAAGTTCTTTCGAAAAAAAGAAAAAATAGACTAAACGGCCACAGTGTATAGGCTTTCACGGTCGGACAAGTTATATATTCTATGATTGACGATGAAATTTATCAGTAGAAGATATTCGACTTTGTTATGACCCTGTTCCATCCTGTGGTTCCGGGGAAGTCCGTTTAAATTCTTCTTTTTCACAAATTTTTTGAAAATTTTATATTCATTTCAATAATTATTTTTTCAAAACAACATAAAAATTACAGAGGCAGTTTTTATTAATCATCGGTTTAAATATTCCAAACTCAAACCCATCATCTGCCAATTGTGACCCTTAACACAAAATACAAAATTAATGGTTAGTATAGACTGTTCACGTTAAAAAGAGACTGGCGTCATTTTTGGTAATTTTGTAGAACCAACATAACAATGTTATAATTCCCACTGAAATGCGTTCAACAGCAATGAAACTAGTAACATATCATTTTGTAAGTTGCTCAACTGATAGTAAAATTTCAGACGTTGCCGAGTCGAAAAAAACTGGAAAACTGTCAGTCTTTCTTTTCTTTTCAGAACTAATCATTTCTTTTGATAGGACCTGCGTATATTCAATATGCTTAAAGCATTGTTGAAAAAGTCCCTTCCCAACTAATACTAAAAGTAAGGAAGGATAATAGCAATAAAACATATCTGCAGTACAAAAAAATTTGAAAGTTCGAAATAGTGCACATGTTGGCAACGCCGTAACTTGTCATCTTGTGACGTCATTCTCTTCTTAAGATGAACAACCTATATTATGACTTTTGGTTCAACAGTTTTCAGGAAAGTGTGTTCCATATCTAACCGGTTTTTTCAGAAGTACCAAAATAGTGGTGATTTTAGAACCACATTTATATTGTACTCTTGGAACGCTTTAATAAGAAATGGACGGTGTAGCCAAAATAGAAAAAATACATTGCACTACAGAATTCTTATCCCTATCTATTTTGTTTTCTTTGGTTAAACTTGACTCGATAATGTCGCACTTGGAAATTCGTGAGTATTGGAAATAGAAGCCTCAATTTTTCAGTTTGTATGGAATATTCGAAGTATTTGCAACTAGAGTTGACAGTAAAAGCTGTAGTGTACCTGCTCCTTGGTGATTCAAATTCTCCTCATGCGTGTCTTTACGTAAAGACACACCTAAATTATCTGTCGTATAACAAAACACGTGTTACGTTTTTGTAAAACTGTTTAGTGAAAATCTCGCGATAAAGTGTTTCTTGAACACGTTATGGATTTTCATTAAGTGATTCTGATTGACAGGTATATTTAAATGTGTAGAAATATATATTTTATTAATGCCTTTTTTGGCATTATTGCATTGATCTAAATACAGGTAATTTTTCATTTCATTATTAAATCACTACTGACAGAAGACAGACATATGCCAACTGTTATTGCTTTATCATATTTGGATATCTGTGTTTAGGTAAAACAGTACTCCCTTTGGCTTATTGTACCTGAATGGCAGCAAAAGCAAATAACATAGAGTTCGTGCAACCTACCTCAGAGTTGCCAACCATAGCGCAGTTCCGCTACTGTAACTGAATTTACTCTCCGGTAGCGGCATAATGGAGATGAACATAAAGTAGCGGAATTTTCTACAAATAATCAATATTGAAAAAAATTTTGAAAGAAGAAGAGGCTGTGGACAGTACTCGAAACTGACACTTGAATAATTGAATGCACAGTTAATATGTTATAGTCTTAGTAGCTGAAGCCATTACATGAAGAAAGATAAGAAGAATATTTTTGGATATTTTCATTCATATCATAAACTATAGGCGTTTTCGTCTGTGATTCTAATACATCCGTTCTGGCGTTGAAACGACGACGTCACATCAACTATGATTTGAAACGTATTCATGTTGATTCAAAACTAGAGTGAGGTTGGTTTTGAAGCGGAATTTGACGTTTCATTACGCCAGTTGTCAGTTCCTGCTTTATTTTCAAATACGTTGTAAAGATTTACGAAATAAAGCTGGAAAGTTATTACTTGTATATATAGGATTCTATTTGAGGTTAGAGAAAATTGAAAAAGTTTTTTTATTGATTTTGACATATGACACAAATTGAATCATTTCATTCTGGAGAATCTTATTATTAATGTCACTAGGAATCGTTTTTGAATACACGCTGGACTACGATTAAACGCCTGAAAACACTCCTAATATCCTCCAATATCTTGAAACTGAAAGTCTTGTCTGTCTTGAGTATCATAAATGATAAAGAACAAATTAAATGGAAATGGAAATTAGTTCATCTGATTGTAGCTCGAGCGAAAGAGCTACCACAGTTGAAATTGACGAGAACAGGTCATGTTCCAAAAAATATAAAAATTCTCAAAAAAACTTTTTCTCAACATTGGTATAAGTTTTGTGGTATTTGAGTTTTGATAGGGCGCATGCGCGAACTGATTGCGATAGATGTACAAGCGTAGCGGAATATGAAGCAGTGTAGCGAAATTTTGATTCATGTGTAGCGACTTTATAGTTGAATTTCATTAGTTCGGACTTCCATTGTCTGATATTATATAAAATGATTTGAAATTCCTGAAAGAAATAATAAAAAAGAAGAATTAAAAATAAATAGCTGAAAATAAAGAAATGAAGAAAATGAAATAATAGTGAAATGAATTACAAGTAAAAATAGAACAATGGAACAAAAAATAAAAAGTTAAGATTCCAAGCCAAGTTACTTCACGACGTTACTTCCCTACCTGTACTCTGGTTACAGATATACATACAAATACAAATACATACATACAGATACAGATATAAATATATATAATCTGTGGCTTAGGAGTTTAGTTTAGGCATAGAACATTCTAACTGGTGTTTTGTGGTTTAGGTATTGGTATTGTTGATTGTTTACGTGGGATGACGTTTAGGTAATTAAGGATAATAATTCGAAAGTCTTGTTGTATAAAACGAAAATAGTTATTTTGATTAGTGAAAATAACTATGGCAGAGACAACGACGATAGAAACCGATTTTGACAAAATTCTAGCCGAATTAGATAAGAAACAAGACAGCAAATACCTCTTTAAAATATTGACAAATATTAGAAAGCAAGTTGAGTGGCCCAAACACAAAGAACAAATCGCATGTTTCCGAACGAAAGGATATATTAAACATGTAATAAGAACTTTGCAAATGCCTCAGAAACATATAATAGATGTGTCCTTGAGTATTTTGGGGAATTGTGTTTTGGATGAAGGATGTGCTAGAATGGCAGTAAGTAATACCTTTTTTATTTCATTCACTCTGTACTATCATAAAGCTTTAAAACCATTGGCGTAACAGCAAGTGGTTTGTAGTTTGTCAATTCATTTTTTAAATCTTTATAAACAAGATGATTTCTATATATTTCAGATAGGAACTTACAATATTCTCACATCACTGGGTCAATTGTTGGAGCGCTATCCAACTGAAAGTACTATAAATGGAAGAATTTTCAGAATTCTTGGAAATATGTGCACCCATAGAGATCAGTGGGCTAACACAATTGTGGAGAGAAAACCGGAATTCGTACAGCATACAGTAGATTTGCTAAATATGATTTGTGAAGGTGGATTTTCCTTGAAAAATTATTCTGAAGCTACAGTCATGATGGCGGTGCGGCTCCTGAGGTAAGGTGCTGAAATAGACTTTTCTCTTTTTATTTATTTGTGGGAATCAATTTATTTCCTTTGATAAGTTGCATACCTAAAGACAATCATTCTCTTCAGAACAATATTTTGTTGCATATATTGCTCCTTCTGAAACATTTATATTACATATTCGTCAATTGAAATTCTTCATTTAATATTCCTTGTGAAAACTGGTACATGAACGTCTTTGTGTATTGTAGACATTCCAGTATTTCATTTAAAAAGACATTATCAAAGGCGATATAACGATAACAGTGCATGAGTTGGTGCTACCATTGTTCCAAAAGCATTAACTACATTGCTTTTATTTGACTCTGGGTTTAAATTATTATTAGTGGGCGTGACTTGCTTTCTCTTGATTGGATTACCCATCCTTGTTTGTGTACTTCTAAGGACAGGCAGCCAGATTTTATTGATGTTCATTGCCACTTCTTTTATATTCAGATTATCTTTGTGTTTTTGAATTTCAATTGCCTCTCTATATATGCTTGGATAGTAAATTTGAGTTTTATTGAGTATTACTGTGTCTTTGAATGAGATAATGTGAGTTGCCTTCTTTGTCGAGAGTATGTTCAGCTACAGCTGATTTGTCGGTTTGTCGAGTCGATAATTTCTCTTGTGTTCAGAGAGACGGGTACCTACACTTCTTTTCGTGGTTTCAATGTAGACCTCTGTGGTCCTTAGCTAACCTTAAACTTTGTCTGATAGTTTTTGTTGTTGGCCTAAATATGGGTTTCACGTCACTTGATATATGATTTTATGCTAGATACAAAAAATTGTCATACTTGTAGAATTTAAAAAAGATTGTATCTTATCCACACTGACTATTTTTTCAATTTCAGACTGATGCGTTACTCTATCATGAGAGTAAACTCACTTGGGGTGCTGAAAGTTGTGGGCTGTCTCTTTGCAAAGCTGACATCCAAGTGGGAGGAGACGGGAGCATATGCAAACCTTCTTAACAATGTTATAAAAATATTGTATGAATATACTCGGTTCAATACGTATCAATGCATATCTGAATTGAAGAAATCTGAGGAAGAAAATCCTTTGATGTGCCTGAGCAGGGTGGTGCTGTTAAACCCTAGATGCGTCATAAAAATTTTTCTGAATTGTTTGGAACACTCTCGACTCAGATCTGAACTGCCGATTTGTGAGATATTCGCCGTGTTCAACAACAAGCTGTTGAATTATAGTAAAGAAGGTGAGTAGATAAATTTATTCTTCTATGTGGAACCTACACAGATTTTCTTATCGACAGTACAATAGCTGAAGAAGCCATTATAAAGTGAAACAGCTATAGAATAGTGTAGAATTTATTAGTCATTAAGTATTTCACAAATACATTACAGTGTGACCCATTTTTAATGGAAACACCCCCCTAAAATTTGAAGTTGTAAATCGATTTTAATAATTTTTTTAAATGTCAAGTACTAAAGGTCAAATTTTGTCCCAAGGTCTACCTTGGGACAAAAT
>WOGN01009748.1:0-10687 GCA_015342105.1 Leptinotarsa texana | reverse complement strand
AAATATCCTCCATTATATTTGGGGTAGAAAACACGTTTTCACCGCAAACACAGCTTGATAACAAAGTTCTGTTTATAAACAAGTAACATAGCAACAACCTAGCAACAAGAAAACTCTACTATAATCAACGGTACCTGATTCAAATATACCGGGAAGGTAATGAATTGGTACATTTTTCCGTTTCAAAAATGAACAAAATTTTATTGAAATCGGTCAGAAATAAAATTATCTATGTACCACGGGAATTAATGAGCCTTAATAACCTCAGGCAATTGCTGTCCCTCGGGCCAAAGGCCCTCGGGACGCAAACTTTGCCATCGGTAATTAAGGCCCTCCTAATTCCCTTGATACGTAAATAACTATAAGATTCAGTTCAAAACCTACTATTTATTTAGATGCAACTGGTAGTATAATCAGAAAGCCCACACCTGCTGAAAAACGCGTTTTTTATTACGCCGTTCTAGTTAATATACAAAACCGAATAATTCCTATTTTGGAAATGATAAACTGTAATCATGACATGGTGTCTATCAGCGCGTTTTTAGCAAAATTTAAATCATTTTGTTTGCAACATTCAAAAAGGTGACCAAAATTTTCAGCGGTTGTTACTGATTTCAGTTTTCTCTTAATGAATGCCACTCTTCATTTTTTCAATAATATGGCTATGAAAATATATCTAAAGTGGTCATTTTCAATTTGTAAAGAGGGACAACTGACAGAGTACGATACTATTCCCATACATATTTGTTGTTCTAACTTTTTTGAAATAATCATTAATGATATCAAAAAAACTGGAACTCATGAAAATGTACTATCAAATTTGAAAGAGATAATGCAGCATGCATTAAATTTAGTCATTTAGAACAAGTAACTATTTGGTTCAGTAATTTGGTTAAAATTCTTTGTTCCAAACCTCAGAATAGGCTTATGAAGGACGCTGTTTTAAATTTATTACAATTGTGTTCTGAACCCTCACCGAAAATAGAAAATGGCAATTCAGAATGATATTTTCTGATTTAGAAACCTGCAAACAATCTGAACTTTTATATTCCAGTAATCCGTTTTATAAAATGTTTTAAGTATACATGAGACTACTATCACTCAGATTGATTTCGAATCAGGCGAAGATAATAAATATTATAACACTGAGTTTGCAAATATTGTTTTGAAAAAATATCTTCTTTTTGTTCCTTTGTGTTCAGGAATTTTGTACAAAGAAAAAAATTCAGTAACGCGAATGTGGAAAATTGGTTTTCTCAGGTTAAAAATCATTTATTTAATGGAAATTGTTACAATATAAAATGCAGTAGGTTTATTAGAGTTTTGCGTTAAAAGATCATTTCGGTTCATAAAGAAATTATGCTTGACATCCCTAGGGGAGCTTGTACTTCGAAAGGTAAACTTCAAAAGCCTTCAATCAAAACGCCAGTACCGAAAAATTTAAAAGATAAATATTCATTCCCAGACTGAGACGTGGAAAAAGAAAGGGGTACAAAAATACAAAAACTTTTTAGGTGAAAATCTCAAAAGAACATTGAACACAATGAAGCGTAAACATATTGAAACTAATTCGAGAAATCCTATGCAATTGAGGGATATTGATGACGAATTAACTGATGACAGAGATTTTGTATCATCCATTTCAAAAAGACCTAAAACAATTACTATTTCGGAAAAATGTAAAGATTTTTTAAAATCACCCAGTGAACATGATAAATGTCAGTTAAAAAATTTAGACCAAAAATCGAAATCATGGCTTCATCAACAGAAAATCCGACTAATCTGATCTAATTTTGGACCGATTATTAAATCTACTTCGGACAAAACCAGAATGTCCATAGTAAAATCACTTTTATGTAAGAAAAATCCTCAAACAAATGCAATACTGCATGGGCAAAAATACGAACGGGAAGCAATTGCTGACTATAAGAAGTTGAGTAATACAGAAGTAACATACGTTGGTTTAATTGTTCATAAAAAATTCCGTACTTAGCATGTTCTCCTGATAGTTTGGTATGAAACGATGGAATCATTAAAGTGAAGTGTCCCTATAGTATTAAATTCGAAAATCCTCAGATATCAGACCGTCAAGAATTGCGAAGAAATCACAATTATTTATATTGTAACGAATTAACGCACTAACTGTCTTAAACTAATTTATTTTTACAATATTTACGTACCTAATTTATTTACACACGTTTAATTTATATGCACAATGTGTTAACAGCTCGCTTTCTAAGTACAGACTGACTGTCGAACAGGAAAGCGCCATTTATATTGCGGCAACGAACATTGCCGATCTTTTCTCGTCATTTCGACACGTTTCCAGATTACTCGCGTAGGCTTCGCGGATACATTCTCGATGAGTCATGTGTTTTCTCGCTCTGTCAGGGCCGGCTTCAGATTCATTACAATATATTACTGTTTCCATTATTTATTTGTTATTTATTCAATTTTCATATCAAGTGAAGTCGAGGGAAATCACCTGAATTTGAAATAAGGCCCCTGTTGATTTCGGTATTTATATAACGATTTTGAAATTAATACCAAGAGAAGTAAAAATTTCAGATGGTCTTTCCTGGAAACACAAATGAAATCAAGTTTCCATTGGTTGGGATTTAATCAAATAATCTAATGATGTTATTTACGTACAGTCAAGATGATATGGTTGGATTCGATCCATTCCGTGACGAAAAGTGAATCGTAATTTTATGAACGAATTGAGAGTTTTTCCTTATAATGTTATCCTTATTTGGTACTGAAGAGCCAACAAGGCAAGCGTCTAACGGCGAAGCATCAAAAGATATTTATCAGTGTTAATTACATTGTTCCATTTGAGTGAAATTTGCTTCTTTCATTAATTACATTGTGTAGGAATCCTGTGAATGATATATGATTCAATTCCATTACGACAATTCATATAAGTATTTATTTCGAAAGTATTTTTCTCTCACGTAATTCATTGTTTATATGCCTGTCAGTAGACGGGCGGTTCGACGTGGGTGCTTTGTTCACTCAGTCAATCGGCCGATGTGTGAGTCGATGGTTCAAGCCGCAGGCATAATAACCCAAGAAATAAATAAACATATGTAGCCCTTCTGCGCCTCCATATTTAATGGATTATACCATGGTATTTTTATCCACCTTGCAAGGAATTTTTATCCATCTTGCTTTAGGTACAAAGAGTTATGTAGGTAGGTACATACTTTCTCCTCTTATTGTGCTTGTTATTTTAAAAAACCTCAACGATATTGTTACCTTATTAGGGTTTCAAACATAACATGAAAACACATAACTTGACAAAAAACCTGGAAATCTCAGGTATCGAAACAGGAGTTGGACTCAAATCCATAACTCACCCGGAGTGAAGTGATGGGTGCATGTTTTATCCACTAATATATCGACGTTAGCCGTAAACACAGCTCAGAATCATCAAGACGTTCTTGTTTTTGGTCAACAGTGAGCCAGCGCGGCACTCACTTTGAACAGAGCTTTCTCATAATCAAATGCTCATGCAATATAAAGCCCACACGTTTTTTGATTTATTTTCACTTAACAGCTTACTCAACGCAATTTCACTTTTCGATCTTTCAAAACAATTTTGTGGATTTTTTAATGTTTTCTGCTATAACTGCCTCATTTGCACGTCCACTGCGTTCTGCATCATCGGGTAGGTGTGTCTACGAAGGTTTGAAGTCAGCAAACGTTGTTATAATGGAGCGGAGTCCATTGCTTTGTTTGAACATTATTTTTTTCATTGAGAAGCAGTGTAAAATTAAAACACAAAACTGTTTTTGATAATTTGTTTTGAAATTAATATAAGTAGTGTCACTCCTGGTATAATATGTAACTCACAAACTTATGATTAGAATATCACTAACTGAAAAACTGGTGACTGCAATAAAACTAGCTCCATCTATGTGTTAGCCCCGAGACTTTTCAGACCAGGTAATATATGATGTTGTTAAACGATTGTCGGCCATTATTTTACGAAGAATTCAAACAGAAACAAGACGCAGCCGAAAAAGCCCGAAAAATAACCAGGCATTTAGCAATAATAGTGTTGAACGCACTGTTCGACGTTTCGTTCCATTGATTTTAGCCTCGAAGATGAGCCACGAAGCTGTCCTAAAATAAATCAGGACAAGGGTTTGAGAACCCTGATGGAGACTTATCCATCATCACAAACAGTGGGTGAGATGGCGGAAGGACTAGTCATCAGCTCCCATGCGGTCTGTTCTTAGTTGCTTTTGCGCAACAAAAAAGATTCTTTTTTTCGATCGTTATCGTCACATGTGATGAAAACTGGATCATCTACCACAACGGGAGACGTTCAGGACAGTGGTTGAAAACCGATAAGCCACCCAGGCACTTTTCAAAAGAGACCATGGTTAGGTACTGTATGGTGATCAGCGGCGGGTGTGATTCACTATAACTCTCTGCAACCAGGCCAAACCACAAACCATCACACCAAAGACCTATTGTGACAAAATCGAAGAAATGTACTGAAAATTGCGCCAGCAGCAGCTGGCACTGGTCAACAGAAGATATCAGACCCTGGTCCTCGACAACGACCGCCTGCATGTTTCACAAATCAACTTCCGAAAATTAAACCCACCATACCCCCAGACCTCTCGCCAACCTAATATCATTTTTTCGAACACATCGATAATTTATTTCTCACCGGTAGAACGTTCGCCAATCAGGACCAGCAAAAACGGACTGAGTCGACTTCATCGAATCCCGCCATTTTTATGCTGATTACAATTATTCAACTTGTATTACGTTGGCAAAAGTGTACTGATTCAAATGGCGCCTATTTCGATAAAATTGAATAGGTACTTATTCACTGAGTGGGAAAGAATTTTTTGGCTTTCTACTACTCCATCTTGATACAAAAAAAGAGATGTGGGAATCTTCTGAAAAAAGAAAGAAAGTAATTGTTGTATACGGTAGAGCACGATGGAATGTGATTCCCATGGTTGTGAAAAACAGTTGTTCAAGTTAAAACAATAATAGTATAAATAGCTTACCAAATAATAATGAATTCCCATCCATACAAGCTCCCAGCACAAGCTCGGAGAAAACAACTGTAAATTCAAAGTCTAGTGATGAAAAGTCACACAGTTATCCAAATAGATTAGAATCAAATCAACAGCTTGCATCTTCATCTGTTCCCACTTGTAAAAACTCATTTGTAAAAAGAGAAAAACGAATCTCGAAAAAACCTGTGAGGTATAATGACTTTTTAACTCAATTTCCGACTCAGATTGATATTTTGCTATTTTATGGTGTTGAACAAAATGATGTACATGTATATCTTATCCATTTTCCATGTTTTCTGTTTGTGTCTACAAAGAATTTTAACTTGTATGTTTGTAATTTAAACTTATGTATACAATTGTTAGAAGGGTCCATCAACATGTAATAAGAAAAAAAACTGTTTCAATTAATGTGTCAAATGTATATGATATAGAAAAAAAATCTCAGCGTGAGGGTGTTGTATACTGTTTGTATATGCCGTTACACAGGCGAGCATGCGCAGACATACCTTCCATTATGGAAGTTCCATATAGAATGCGGGACGCCACGGTAAAGCACGATGGAATGTGATTCGTAAGTTGAAAGGAAAGTGAAATCTGATGAACCTGTGTTGGAAGTTTTATTTAACTCCCGGTCCACCTTCAGACATAACAGTAATCAATTTGAAAATAATTAACTCTATACATGGATGTGTAGATCATGTATCAAGATGGAGTAGTAGAAAGCCAAAAACTTTCTTTCCCACAAATTAATCACTCCTAAAAATATAACCCCTTCAATTTCAATAATATTCACTGAGATATTACAGTTTAAAGTAGACTTATAAAAACATACATCTAGTGACATCTGTAATGCAAAAGCCAAACTGGGACAATTTTGAATACTCATTCGGAAAATTTAGCTTTCAATAATATCAACTAGATAGAGGCACCTATGGTAGTGTATGAAATTGTCCTACAGTCCAATCAAAATATTTAACAGATTTTGAAATTTTCTTGAAACATCAAAGTAAAATTTCCAGACGATGGTGGAAAGTCATCTTGGTTTAGGGCAGGTTGGAGCCTGGCTCCTTTTCCCTTTCAACTGATTTTTCCTGACGAATATGGTATTCTACTAGAAAAATGAAAAGTATAACTACTCGTATAAATAAATCTAAGAGAAATTCATTTTTTTTCAATATACATCTACCAAGTGAGGATAGTAGTATTTTCTCAGTGAAGTGACGTCCGTATATATTTTTCAAAGATCCTAACAATGCGAGGGCATTTATACACTACTAATTCATTAAAAAGGCAAAGTGAGGTCCATTAAACGTTGCCGAGTTTTGTGTATGTGAAACAGTAAGGTATAAGGTGAATAAGATATATGTAGGTAATTAGCGACGATTTATAAAAGTTTGATTGTTGCGTGGTATGAAGCTTCAGGAGTATTTTGTGGAAACTACTGCTTAATTAAGATTAGTTTTGATCAAAATTAACTGAAAAATACATGTTGTTTATGTTTTGAGTACTTCAATTTGTCAAATAAACCCGAAAGCAAGAAATGATCTATCGACATACTTTGGCATTTATTGTGTTGATTAATTATTTATAAGAGCTTGACGGCATAAAGTTGACCCTGGTATCAAGTGTTTCAAATGACAAAAAAATCTTCAATACTATCTTCATACAACGATGATGATCAATAAAAAGAGGAACTCCCAAAAGTTTTTCTTCTATATCTAAATAAAACAGCTGAGGATAAAAACCGTTCATCTCGAAATTAAATGAATTTATTCAAATATCAAGAGCAATAAATAAAAACGATAGAGTAACTACCTCTTTACATTAGTAGACGTCCTTTTCCAAATATTATCACCAGAGTTAGCTACATTTACAAGCTATTTTAAAGGTATTCCATCTAATTTCGGGCCCTATCTCTACTTATACTGATTACAGCACAAGAGACTCAGATTGTCTTTTATTTTTTATTTTTCAGTCTGGCGACAGGTATTTGTCACGCGATAAAAGTCAGACGGGGAAATTGGTTTGTTGTAGCTACAAAAAACGTAATTGTTTCCAAAAATGTATTAATTGGGCATTGGCTGAGTTTATTGCTGACCGTTGCCATGAGTATCTTGAATATCTACTCGAAATCCTATTTCGTCGAATAATTTTTTTAAATTGCTCCTATTTCATCTAGCATTGCTTCGGGGCGTTACTTTTCGTGATGTGGGTGATATTATTATAAAGAATTATAGAATTTGTGATAATAATAAGTTGTTTTGTAGAAAAAATATTAAATAGCTATATAGTCAATAGAAATGGTCATATTTAGAAAAATATAACGATATGAGCCGAAAGGGGGGTATTTTCAGGAGAAATCAGTTTTTTGATAACTCATTCTTTGACTTACTATCTCTCCATCTTCATAAAAAATGTGGGAAACTTCCGGATGAAGGAAGATAGCCAAAACACTTTTTTCCCAAAACTTTTATCTTCAAGAAATATACGCCTTTCAATTTAAACAAGGGCTCTTCTACTTTACCACCTTCAGCCAATTCCAAACTAATCCGACTTGTCCATCATTGAACAAACAAAAATTTGTACTACACACTTTTTGGAAAAAATAATGTCTTTAAGCACAAAACACAAGAACTACAGGAAAATCCTTTAGGCTCTCTAACAGCGGTGCCTGTACAAGAGTAGCGATTCACGACGGATTTGAATGGCTGAAGAACAAATTCATTTGGAAAAACGTTCTCGGGAAGTTTATTCCACATGAAAGCAGTTCTCCAAATGGAAGAATTCTTGAACAGTTAAGTTAGAGGTGTACTGAGTTGAGCCTCAAAATGATGAGTAGCTACAGTCCGTCGCGTATTTCTGTACTGCTCCTCGTGAAATGAAATATGCCAAATCACTTGAACACCTTCCGCGAAAGTACCTATGAAAGAGAGACAAGTCTCCAACATTTCGTCGATGTTCCAGACTACCAAGGTTGCAAGTTATGTTATGATCTTTTCTGGATGGAACCCAACAGCTTCAGGGAATGCTTAGGGGCAGAGCTCCATACATGTGAACAATACTCCAAAGCAGGTCTGATCTGAGCTTTATAAAGCATCAAAAGTTGCTTTGTTTTGTACAGTTTTCTGGTTCGCAACAGTGTTCCAAGAATCTGAGAAGTAGCCTTTGCAATTCCAGCGACATGAGTGGGCCAAGACATATTTAGTCCATTTAACCCCCAACAAACTTATCGAAGCAGAAAGCAGAATTGTCTGTCCTGTTGCCTGGGTTTTTGTGGCATTGAATTGAATTTGGGTACTTTAACCCTTATTCTAAATCACCTATAGATCCTTATTAAAATATGCAACCTCCTGCTGCCGGAGAAGATGTGCATCCGAAAGCTATAATGATGTTCGCTCAAGATATTAAAACCTTCCAAATATTTAAGAATGTGGTGGTTTACGGCTTTCTTCATGATTTTTGATATCAGTGATAGCAAAGCGACTGGTCTATAGTTGTTTGGAAGATTTTTCTTGCCCTTTTTGGGGATAGGCTGAACGCGAGCAATATTTCAACGAGGGAAAAACCCATTCCTTTAAGACAGTTTGAAGAGTCTGTAAACTACTGGTGCGAGTTTATTAGCACATTTTTTAAGAACGATGACGGGCACTTCAACAGGACTAGACGCCTTGGTGACATTGAGGTGTTTCAATATTCGCCTGACTAGACGTTGTCTGAAAGTAATTTCTGGCAGTGTGGATTCTAATGTGGGAATAATAAGTGGTGCATTTTCCAGAAAATTGACTATTGCTGTTGTTGCAAATGTGTTAGTGACGGAATTGTGGATTTTGTAAAGTTCTCATTAACAGCTTTAGCTACCAACTAGAAGGATCTAGATCCGTTGGGATTGGAAAGCACTTTACTCCTAATACTATGATTGTGAAGTTCTTTGCTTTCATTTATTCAAATTTTGTAGGTGTTGCAAGCATTAACACACTTAGTTCGGTATTCGGCATTGAGATTTTTGCGCCACTGCCGGTAGGCGAGATTTTTGGAGGCGATAGCTTGCTCGCAATCTGTGTTGAAGTTTGTTTCGATAAAAAAAGACACATATGCATCCATTACCGATAGAAAAGCTTCCGTGACTTCAAAAGCACGTTAGAGCTGAAACAAATATCTAGACAGGGAAAGATTCAGAAATGGTGTTGAAGATTCTACCATTCAGTAGATATCTAATGACATTCTTTGCGCAGCTTAGATTGTTCCCCAACATTTGTCAGTAATTCACTCAACACTGAAATAAGTTCGTGGTCATAAAATCTCAATGGAAAAAATAGTTATTCCGAAATGATATTTCCTTTAATGAATTCAATGATCAAGTGAGTATAGTTTTCTGTGTAAAGCGCTCTATTAATGTAATGAGAAGACATTTTCCGAAATATCAACCCGATGCATACGTTTGATAATTCAAATCCTGGTACAAACCTTTCAAATATAGCTGAAAAATAAGAAACATTAAGTGAACAGGATTGTATAAAATTGTAATTATAGCTCTAATATTAAACAAAAATCAAGTTTTTCTAAGTATTCTGAAAGTGGGTTTCTGATAAAAAAATCTGCCAATGGGCTACATCGTCACACCTTTGTATATGTATACATATTTACCGCAAGATGCGTCCTAGGATCTCTCCTTTTCATTTTATACCTACTTAAATAATATCTACCTGTTTATCGAATATCAGTTTATGATAAATTGAATACAATCCTAAAGACAATCAGAGAAATGGTTGTAATCTGCAATGGATCGAAAAGTGAGTAAAACTCGGGGTGCCAGAAGGCTCTGTTCTAGAACCTTTACTGTTTCTTCTCAGTCAATGATCTTCCTCAACATATAAAGGAAGACTACGTCACAATGTTTGCTGATGACGATAACTATAGCAGGCAATAATGTTGAGAAACTCAGCAATTCTGAACGCATTACTGATCAGTTCAGTACCTGGAGCCAAAGAAATACGCTTGTTCTAAATACTTCAAAATAGATCAGTGTTAACTTCCACTTCCGAAGGATTATTCCAATTGGTCGATGCTCTAGCTATTATATTCAAACTTATAATTTAATTATAACAATACAATTTTTAGGGACCTACCTAAACGCTAATCTAAATTTGGATAGGCAGGTGGACTAAATATGTGCTAAGCTAAATAGAGCATATTATGCCATAAACTAGCTGAAATCTTGTTTGAATGATACTGGCTTACTCAGCATATATTATGCCATGGCCTACCCTCATATAAGTTTGAATATTATGGCTTGGGGCAGAGCAAGAGATTTTTCCAGTCTTTAGAGCACAGAAACGCATCATAAGGCAAATCTTTAATATGGTTTTCCGGGATAGCTGCCGGCCCGTTTTTATAGACAAAAAATATTGACAGCCCCCTCCATCTTCATTCCTAATTGTTAGGCAAAACCATAAATTATATGATAAGAGTGCTTCAGAACTCAGTCATAATACAAGAAATGGTGATCTTCTAAAAATCCCACAGCATCTCATGACAAGCTATAAAAAATCCCCTCAGTATAATGCTATTACGTGCTTCAATAAACCGCCAAATGTAGTTAAAAAAATCGCAAGTGACAAAAAGTATTTCATGATTGTGTTAAA